>LPNX010584428.1:717974-746706 GCA_001517045.1 Pseudotsuga menziesii
TCAATATAAAATCCATTTCTTACATTTTGTTGTTTTTGTTTCATGCATTTATTTAGAGTAGTTCGTTTTTCTGTTTAGCATTTCCATTCACATTTTACTAAACTGCTACTAAGGAGTCACTTCTCCTTAGTAGGTGCTCATTCGCACAAGCTAGGGGTAAAACCCTAGCCACAGTTTTGGTGACTCCACTGGTTTTCTTTTGAATCTTTGTTTTCAGTTTACAATTTTTTTTATTTTTATTTTTTTGTTGTTGTCGGCTGTCCCTTTCAGCCACTGTAAACCGCATTTTTTCCTTCTGCAGTCGCGTCCCGACAGCGTCTTTCAAGCCTTTACCTATGACCTGACCGCGACTATCAGACCGTCTCTGGCGCCTTGCCGACGGATTTAAGTCTGTTACCTGCGATCTGACCGCGGCTATTCAGCCTGTTTGCTGCGATCTGGCTACGCCTGTTGGCCATTTTTCTGCGTCCTGACCACGACTTTCCACCCATTTGCTGTGACCCGAACACGGTTTTCAGCCCCCTCGCTGCGACCCGACCGCGACTTTCAGCCCCCTCGCTGCGACCCGACCGCGACTTTCAGCCTCTTCCCTGCGAACAGACCGCATCTGTTGGCCAGAAAGCCGCGACCTGTCCATGCCTGTTTCTTTCAAACCCACGGTCCGACGGCTCGCTTTTGCCTCAAACCTGCGATCTGCTTTCTGCATATTTTACTACTTTTAAACCCAGCCCCTTTGCTGCAATATTTTCTGCATCTGCACAGCCATCTGTTCCACCTGCAGCCCTACTTCCTTACAGCCTTTTCTGCAACATCATTTATGTTCCATTTTACAGAATCTGTTTTGAAATTTCAGCATTTTAATTCAGAAAATTTTGCATGTTAAAGTTGTGGATTCAATATTATTAGAAGGTTGCCCCTTTGTGTGGCACTTCTATTTCGGGTTCATCACCTCACGAGCACACACTCTGTCACCTAATTCAAGTGAGACTTAAAAAACTAATTAACTCAACCAACATTCTAACCCCACTTGGGGAACACAAAAGAATCTTTGTAGTTAGGTAGGATCGGGGGGATAGGCTTCCAATAACACCCCTCGGTTACTTACACTTGAGACATAGCTGTTGTCCAATTAGGGAACCAAAATCCCCTAGTATTTTTTGGCACGGTCACCACCAGTTTACCAGAGGGCCTCTCCCTTAGGAGGGTTTAAGTCACTAGATTGGTTCCAGAGGCCTAAGTGGAATACCGCACTCCATTCAGTAACTGAAGGGCTACCTTTCGCAGTTCTTGGGATATCCCTGTATAGGGGTATTGTGGTAAAAGGACCAAACGACAGATTCACCTTTCTGGACGTGTCATGAACGGGGTATCTTAGTTTCCATTCTTCTAGGATTGACTTCCCGGTGTCCCTCCCAGTAGGGGGATATCTTATCCACTTGGATTTCCTATTCATATTGTCTGACTTGGATTTCATCACCTTGCAGAGGATATGTCTAGTTGAGTCAGAATACTTTTAATTAGGTGTTTGCATGCTCCCTTACCTCCTTTTGGTCTAGTGAGTCCACCATTTTTATTTTTAGGAAACCTGTTGTTTGTTGGTATTCTGACCATTTCTGTTGACACTCCACCTATTGTAGCACAGCTATTACATTGGGTGTTTTGAGTTGGTTGTTGGCCTGAGTGCCCTATTTTTCGAGCTCTCCTTCTGCACACTCGGTTGCATTAGGGTTTTTGAGTTGTTTTTTACTCACCTCAACCCACAGAGATTTGACACCATCTGTCACCATTGAGTCTCCGAGACATTCTTGGCGCCTCAGGGGCCAACCCCCATAGCACGGTTCACTTGACACCACCCGTCATCGACCCAAATCATCTTCACTTGATACCACTTATCATAGATCTCGAGCCTTGTCACTTGACTCCACTCGTCAGCGGCATTGGGCCCCATTTTACCTCCGATTCTGAGCCAAAGTATGAGAACCCCATTTACACTGCCCCTACTAGCCCCATGGCTGGTGTGACTTCCACTCCCGTCTTGGTAGAGATCGTTGGTGGCACATCCACCACTACACCAGCTACCACACCTGATTTGGGTATGCCCTCCATGGGGCCCCCATCTACTGTTCCCCTCACGGCACCTATTCCCGCAGCAGGAATTCCTATTCCCACTCCATCATTGGCTCACACTACCCACGGTGGTTCAAGACCATCCCACATCACCTTAGTTCCCCCACTTAGGGGCAACCTCCCTAATGCTACCCCTCCACTTAGGGGCATTGGCCTCAACTTGGTCCAACCCACTACTGTGTCAAATCCTACTTCCAGTTTGCCATTCATGGCTAGTCTCAACCTGCCTGACCTAGCCAGATCAATGAACGACCCTATCCGACACGACCCTGCATGGCCTCACATGCCCACCAAGCTCCCCTCTGACATCCCCAAGTTCGAGGGAAAGGCAGGTGAGGACCCACAAAACCACATTATGTCCTTCCATCTATGGTGTTCCTCCAACTCCATAGTGGACAACTCTATCCACCTCTGTCTCTTACAGCGCACCTTCACTGGCTCTGCAGCCAAGTGGTATATCGAGCAACCCCATGGAACCCATGCCACCTTTGCTTCCCTTGCATCAACCTTCCTGCAGTTCTTCCAGTTACCTGTCTGCTATGATGTGGGCGTTGAGATCCTACTTTCGTGCAAACAGAACACGGCTACCCACATCACGGACCACATTCATGAGTGGCATCGACGCCGTAGCCTATGCAAGATTAAGTTAGACGACCGTATCTTCCTTGATTGGTTCCTCAAATCCCTCCTTCCTGTCATTGCTAAGGATGTGGCATCTGAAAGACCCCAGTCTGAAGAAGAGGCCATCCTTAAGGCCCAACAATTTGACCTCATTTACGCCCAGTTGAGGTATCTCTATACCATCATGCCTGACGCCCCTCGCGGTGAGTCTTCCCAACACGATGCGCCGGTGGCATCCCACACTGCCGACGGCATCATTAGCCGTGTCTCTTCGCATCCTCAACTATTTTCCATAGCACGTCCTACCCCTGGCCCTGACCTTTCACAAGCTACCTCCCAGTCTGGAATAACCAACTTGTATGCTCCCATGGCACACCACCATTCTCATGGACCCTCATGTCCACCGTAGTGTTTCGGTCATGCGACTCCCGCTTACGGCCCCCCGGTCGCACCTCAGCCCTACTACCACTAGCAGGCTGCACCATCTCCTACGCCTTCACCAGCCCAACCCGCTTATTACCCACCACAGGCAGCCCCTATGGCAAACCCACAACCCGTTCCGTAGCCCTATCAGCAACCCCCTCAACTTGCTGCCCCTACGCAGCCTCCACCTACATATCATCCACCGCAACCTGCTCCAGCACCTGCGCAACCTCATAATCCACCTGCTCCCCAAGGGCAAGTTTACGCTCAACAAAACCCACAACAAAACCAGAACAACCAACGCAACCAGGGCCAACAAAACCGTGGCAGGGGCCGGAATCGTGGGAATAACCAACCTGCAGACCAAGCTGGTCAACCCCCTAATCCTCCTGATAATAATAATGCGGCCCCTGCTAACCAAAACCCTGATCGCCCGCCCAAGCAGGCTAAAAACCCTAATTTGCGAACAAACCATCCTTGTTCTATTTGAGGGGTCTATGGCCACTACACACATTTTTTCCCACACATGGAGCGAGTTCGGCAACTTTGGGCTGAAGATGCCCACCGCCAAGGGTAGGAGGCTCCTCAAGCACCACCCAACCCCCCACAACCTCAGCAGCCACCTTTGGTGCTGCAAAACCCCTTACCAACCCAAGGCATATTGAACACCCAACCATTGGCTCCCCCACAAGCCAACGCACCAACCCAACAACAAATCACTTACGTTGCTCCTGATCAACCCATGCATGACTCAGGTACCCACCACTTGTTGATGATGTCCTCCGATGAGGTCAACCTCCAGACCCGACGGACCCAATATGGCACCACCCCTGAAGCCCCTCCCACCGATAAACCCACTAATGCTCATCCCACTGATCAGGCGTTATGTATACCTCCACCTCCACTAGATGGCGTTCCCAAAGCACCTCGTTTCCCGCTTCGCCGTATCAACAATAACCCCAATGCGCAGGCTACGTCAAACTACATTGTCGATGACTTAGCCCAATCCCCCGCAGCCATGTCTGCGTTAGAAGTCTTAAAAAACTGCCCTTCACAGTGCAAGACTTTACTCTCAGCCATTGGGGCTATCAATCCAAATGATTCGAGTTTAATGGCATTTGATTTGGACCAATCCGAACCCCGCATGCCTTCCACTTTAGCGTTCCAAGTTTGTGCTTCCGTTCGGAATTTTGTCATCCATCGATGCATTATTGATGAAGGTGCCTCTACATGTGTCATGTCCACCCTCATCTGGCAGAAATTGGGATCCCCCCTTCTCTAGCTGTCCACTACTGCGTTGCGAGCCTACGACGGCCATTCGGCTCAACCACAAGGCCTATTAACTAACGTCCCTGTCCAGCTAGCTGGAAAAACCGTCCTCATCGACATCGAGGTTATCAATGCACAGCTTGATTATAACCTTTTACTTGGTCGCAGCTACATGTACGCCATGCGGGCGGTTGCTTCTTCCGTTTTTCGTACCATGATGTTCCCCCACGAGGGATGCGTGGTCAAAGTCGACCAACTCACCTACTATGATCCCAATGCCCCCGCGGCACCCGAAAATGTTCTCCCCATGGTTGAACAACCTGTTTCGAGTGCCACCACTTCAGTTGTTTCCTCTATGGGGCCTGGAGTTTACTCAGATGCGCCTATGACCTCGACCTTCCAATATATTCCACCCCCGTCCCCCGCCACTGACGTGTCTGACCTATGTACCCTGTCCCATAATACGCGAACTCCTACTAATCAACCGCCCTTGTTTCCTAAACCCCCTTTGGTACCTAGCCACATTGGTGCTACCCCCATCTGTACCATTCCTTTCCTCTTCTCTCCATCAGGAATAGTTAGAGCCCCAGTCATGGCCACCCTCAGCCTCCCTGGTTTAACCTTAGGATTACCCGTTTGGTATCTTTCGCCTCTCGTTCCCCCACTGACACCAGATGTCATCCTGCAACCGGTGCAACCCATTGTCACTACTAGTCAACCACCTCCTGGTGTCACTACCCCGTTGTCCTCCACAAACCCCCCCCTCCTGCTACCAAAGCAACTGGGGGCAGAGGCCCCCAACCTTACTCTGCTGTCCCACCTCCCAAGACAGTCAAAAACCCCCCTGTGTTTCCTGCTCCTCCCAAATGCTCACTGTGCGATGAGTTGGGCCATGCGACTCACCAATGTCCTCAGTTACCGGCATTACAGGCACACATGGAACTGCTTGACGATGACCCCACTATCCCAGTTGTCCACCTGGATCCAACCCCCAAGCCTCGTGACAAATCCCTGCGCACTAACCACCCCTGTGCCATATGCGGTATTTATGGGCATTACACAAATCACTGTCCCGATCTCCCTGATTACAGAGCAGCTCTCTTTGAGATGAACAATTTGGATCTTGAGATCGCACCACCCACCATTGAGGACATCCACCCCCCGCATTCTCCTCCTTCCGGAGAGGTTAATACCATTTATATGATCTCTTCCGTCGCTGCTCCCTCGTCAACCGATTTGATGACACAAACTTTGTGCACTGATGAGGAGATCCTCGAGGCTCTCACTGCCCCGGAGTATCCCTGGGATGACATGCACCATCGTTCCTACTTTCTCCCAGATGAATCCTCTTCTAACACTGCTACCCAATTTGCAGTTGAATCCAAATACTTCCTTCCCCCCAAGGTCGACTGGTTCAAGGACCCTATTCCTGCTCTCGACGCCTTCGAGGAGGGTAATATGGCCAACATATCACCTGTCATCCAAATTGATATCGCTGCCCCAGGAAGTCCCCCCGAACTCATCACTTTAGGAGCCTCTTGCAGTGAGCAAGAGATTGAGGAATACAACAAACTCTTCAGAGAATTCTGTGATGTCTTTGCCTGGTCCTACACCGAAATGCCCGGTCTTGACCCTGCCATTATAGAGCACCACATTGACACATGGCCTGAAGTTCCCCCTGTTCGTCAGAAACAACATCCCATTCATCCCTCAAAACTCCCAGCTGTCAAAGCAGAGATTGAGAAACTTCGCAAGGCAGGCTTCATTTATCCCATTGCCTATACCACCTGGGTTTCAAACCCTGTTCCCGTTAACAAAAAACAAGGCACCATTAGAGTATGCACTGACTTCCGAGACTTAAACCGCGCCTGTCCCAAAGAAAATTTCCCCACGCCATTTATTGACCAGCTCATCGATGCATGTGCGGGGCATGAATTCCTCTCATTCATGGACGGTTTTTCCAGATACAATTAGATCCAAATCCGAAAGGAAGACCAGTACAAAACTACCTTTACTACCGCATGGGGCACCTTTTCCTATCGCGTCATGCCTTTTGGTCTCAAAAATGCTGGTGCCACATTCCAGCGGGCCATGACCTATTGCTTTCATGATTTGGTCCATATCCTGCTCGTCTACCTTGATGACCTTACAGCTCGTTCCCAGAAATGATCAGACCACCTTAACGACCTTCGGCAAGTTTTTCTGCGTTGTCGCAAATATCAGATCCACTTGAACCCACACATGTGTGTCTTTTGCATTCCAGCAGGCCGATTGTTGGGTTTCATTGTTTCCCAGAAAGGAATTACTGTTGATCCCCTGAAAGTCCAAGCCATCTTAGACCTTCCCTCTCCTCGCACACTCCGGCAACTCCAAAGCTTGCAAGGGCGATCCAATTTCCTTCGACGCTTTGTTCCTGATTACGCCACAACCATTCACGGTTTCTTGCACCTACTCCATACCCACATCCCCTTTGTCTGGGACGAGCAAGCAGAAGCTGCGTTCGAAGCCCTCAAAAAAGCTCTCACACAAGCCCCCTTGATCTCCCCTCCGGATTTTTCTCAGGATTTCATTCTCTACATCTCAGCTTCCAAGCATGCTGTGTCCGGAGTCTTGGTTCAAGAAGACACCTCACACCAAGAGTATGTCATTTACTACGTCAGCCAGACCTTGTCCGGCCCACCCCTACGTTACCCATATGAGGAGAGACTAGCCCTAGCAGTGGTCTTTTCCGTCCAAAAATTGCGACACTACATTTTACTTAGTCATACCACAGTCGTCGCCGACTCCAACCCCATGATATATCTCCTAAACCGGTGGCTCCTGCAAGGTCCTGTGGCTAAATGGGTCATTATCCTCCAAGAATATGACCTCACATTCCGAACACCTAAGAGCACTAAAGCCCTTGCGCTTGCCCAGCTCATCAGTGATCTCCCTTCCTTTCTCCCGGCCCCACCCATCTCCGATGAGTTACCCGACAATTACTTGTTCACTATCTCATCTGATGACCCATGGTATGGTGATATCTTGTTATACTTACGCACGCAGAAGTTCTGACCCATAGTCACTCATAATGGATGTCATCGTATCCGTCACTAGGCCTCTCGCTACTTTCTCTTAGGAGATGTCCTCTACCGGCGAGGGGTTGACACAATTCTTCATCGTTTCCTTACACATGAGGAAGTTGAGCACGTCCTTAATGATTGTCATAGCGGTGCCTCCGGCGGCCATTTCTCAGGGATGGCCACTACCCAAAAGGTCATCCGCGCCGAATACTTCTGGCCCACAATTTTCACCGACTGCATCACTGCGGTCAAGCATTGCCATAACTGCCAACTTTTTTCCCCTAAGGCCCGGACACCACCTACTCCTTTACACCCAGTCGTCACCGTCGGTCCCTTTTGCAAGTGGGCCATCGACTTCATTGAGTGTCGACCCCCATCTGCGAATGGCCATAAGTATATCATTGTCGCCGTCGATTACTTCACCAAATGGGTGGAAGCCATGCCCACCTTCAACTGTACCGCTGACACTGCTTCCCATTTCTTTTTTAACCATGTTATCACTCGATTCGGGGTCCCTAAATAGTTGGTCTCAGACCATGGATCACACTTTGAAGATTTCGTGTGGTGCGAGTTATCCACCCTCCTCAAGTTTGAACACCAATTTTCCTCTGCTTACTACCCTCAAAGGAACGGTCAAGTAGACGCTGTTAACAAAATCCTAAAAACCATACTCCAACGCACTGTTGACCGGCATAAGTCCAGTTGGCACCATATGCTTTTCCCTGCCTTATGGGCTTACCGTACCTCCACCAAGACCGCCACTAGTTTTACCCCGTTTCATCTTGTTCACGGTGTAGAGTCTGTCCTCCCCATCGAGTGTCAGATACCCACCTTGCATATCGCCGTTGAGCTCCTCCTCGATACCTCCCCCCTCGAGAAACGTTTGCTAGCCCTCGAACAAGCAGATGAAGATCGTTGTGCCACTCTCCAGAACATCGAAGCGGCCAAAAACCGCTCCAAAGCCGGTTATGACAAACATGTCCACCCTCAAACTTTCCTCGGAGGGGACCTCATCCTCGCTTATGACCAAGCCCACGACAAAATTGGTAAAGGAAAGTTTGAATCCATGTGGCAAGGCCCTTACATTGTGCAGACCTGCCTCGGCAAGGGGGCATACATTTTAGCCAATTCTGAAGGCCACCATGACCTCATTGGTCCGCATTGTACAGTTTGATCTCTTTTTTGTTTTTCACCTTCTTTACCATAATCTTACATTCATCATTTTTTGCATGCCCACAGATGGACCATCTTCCACCTCGTTACACTGGCTTTGCTGATGGCGCAAGCCGCTGGTCTCCTAACCTAGCTTCTGCAGCATGGTTCTTATATTCCCCTTCCAACGAACTGATCCACCTTGACGGAATATGTATAGGCACTGCTACCAATAACCAAGTGGAGTATGATGCTGTGACCGGTCTCCTGACTGCTGCCCTCCAGATGGGCATATGTCACCTTCATGTGTTTCTAGACTCCCAGCTACTTGTCTCCCAGCTCAACAATTGCTACCAGGTGCGTGATCCTTTCCTATTTAGAAAATTCCTACGTACAAAACAACTCAGCCGACAGTTTGAATCCATCACATTCACACATGCCCCAAGAGCTTACAATAGTGTCGCAGATCAAATGACCAATAACATCCTAGATTGGCATATCAATCACACCATGTAACACCTCCATCCTGCATAGCATATCATCAAAATATATCAAAACCCAAAAATATTGCAGTGCATCCACATTTTCATCCATGTACATAAACCATAAAAATACATAAAATACACAAGGGGCATCCACGTGCCCAAACATTCTAGACTACTTGCATCCACGTGCAATACAAACATATCACACATCATAAAGCGCATCCACGTGTGTACAACTAAAACAACATCACAAAAGGTGCATCCATGTGCATATATATATACATCAAAAAGTACATGTCACAGTGCTATACATGCCCTGAGTACCCCTGTACTCAGCTATACAAAAAATTCCTGTACATCCCTACATCTCATAAAATACACACCGTAGCTACAAAACTCGGGGGGAGTCCCCTGCACTCCCTAATGAGAGTCGTACCCCGCGTCACTGCCGGTATCCGCTGCCTCTGAATCCTCCCCTCGCTCCTCCTTCGGAAAATCATCATCCCGTCTGGGCTCCGGTGCCCGTGCCCTATCCACCAAGATAGCCACCCAGATCGCAATCGATCTAAAGTCGCGGGGTGCCCTCATGCAATCCTGAATCACGTCCGGATCGATGTCCCTCCACCCCTCGTTAGTCACCCCCACCAGCAAACGGTCAAGCAGGGCCCGTACAGACTCCAGTGTCCCCTCTGCATCCCGGCGACGCACCTCCCCCCACCCAGGCAGCGCTGGAACGGCCACAATCCCCCTCCGTGCCACATGCCCTAGTGGCGGCCTCGGGCCCACATCTGCAGATCACCCATTTGTCAGTAACAATCTATCAATCAACTATCATATATAAAACTTGACAATGCAATCAAACTATACGTACCATCTGGTCCCCATGCCTGTCCAGGCGGTCGTGGTGCCTCTAGATCTCCTGTGTAATCCATATCTCTATATGGATAGTCATCCAGCGTCAACGGTAGCTGGAGCCACTATAGGTACAACTCCTGTGTGAAGTACCTGCCAACATCGCCGCCACCACGGCGGCACATCATCTCGCCCCACCGCACCATCCGTGGCTCCCTCAAGCCTCCTGCTCTGACCGGCACCCTCGGCCGCAGTGTGGGTACCCTCTCCATAAAGAATGCACATAAAAAGGAACCATAGAAAAACCCCTTGCCAGATCTGATCGGCTGGTCGGATCGTCCAAAAATGCCACCTCAACTTTGGTCCACTCCGATCACTAGTCAAAGTCAAATAGTACAAATGACACTTATCATGTTGGGCCCACGTACTATTTATAGTCCGTTGAATTTTTTCTTGTTTTGGCCATTCTGAATCCGTACAGAGTCCATTTTCCGAACTATTTCCACCATTGAAATCAGCACGACGAGACCACCACGATGGTCACCTCGTTGCATTCTTTTTTTTTCTACGTCATTTTTCGCCCGTTTTTTAGACATCGCTAGTCGCCTCGGTTTGTGTGCCCCATTGGCCGTTCTCCATTTTTCACACTTGTTATATCGCCGGATTCATTTTTCCGAGCTCGTGACGATGCTTGAGATCATTTCTCGCTCTCACTTGGTACAATTTCAACGTTGTGTCCCGACACCTTGCTGCCTCGACTTGCCTCGCCACATCGACCGCCATCAGATTGTTCCACACTTTTTACATGAGCCATCCACTCCTGTCATACTGCAAATGTTTCGTTATTTTGCCACCATTCATTCACCTCGCAAGGAGGCCCACCAGTGTTCCCCCCCACCCTCGTTCCTGGTCATCATAACTGTTCCTTGATTAAACACTTCCTCCTTTCCTGGCCATTCCATTACTTCAGAGTCTTCTTATTGCTTTCGGACTCCTTAAAATTGAAAAAGCATGAACTATCCTGGGCTCGTAAAATCCGCACGATAGTACCATTCTATGACTTCAGAGTCTTCTTATTGCTTTCAAACTCCTTAAAATTGAAAGCACCCATGAGCATGAACTGTCTTGGGCTCGTAAAATCCGCACGACAGTACCATTCTATCACTTCACAGTCTTCTTATTGCTTTCAGACTCCTTAAAATTGAAAGCACCCACGAGCATGAACTGTCCTGGGCTCGTAAAATCCACATGACAGTACAATTCTCTCACCTTAGAGTCTTCTTATTGCTTTCAGACTCCTTAAAATTAAAAGCAACCACGAGCATGAACTGTCCTGGGCTCAAAAAATCCGCACGACAGTACCATTTCATTACTTCCGAGTCTTCTTATTGCTTTCAGACTCCCTAAAATTGAAAGCAACCATGAGCATGAACTGTCCTGGGCTCATATAAATCCACATGACAGTACCATTTTATATACACACTTCTTCTAGTTCCCTGACCCATGAAGAAGTCCACCCGTGCCTCTTGGCGCTATGATCGATCCTCTCGGTAGCACCCCCAATTAGGTCACCTTTGTTCAGAGTATTCCGCAGTCTCCTGCCATTTTACCACAGCGTGAGTCTCCCTCAACCCAGTTACCCTCCCAGATCCAACCCAGCTATGACCCCTTTACCACCAGTCAGTTTCATATGCTACCCGATCCTCCTCGCCATCATACTCTAAACAAAGGAAGTTTGAGTCCCCCACTCTACTTGTCCAGTTATTCCCCCCAGTTTATCAATTCTACCATCAGTACTATCACATTTCGGTTTTCCACCTCGCGCTCCTGTCAAGGAAACATCATTGCCTTGATAGTTGCAGGTCTCCCTCTGTCGACAACAGCCCCTCTATTCCAAAGGATAGACCCAGAGGCCCCTGCGCCTTGGACCCATCACCATCTGTGGTGAGTGCCTACAGACCATTTTGGGAGGAGTCATCATTGCCTCTCCGAATGGTTGTTTCTCACATGCTTGACTTCAGCACTTTTGATCGCATCGTTGAGAATCGCGCAGGATTTATATTCCTTCCATTGTTTGGTCGAAGACCCCGGATTTCCCCTGACTCTAGCACATTGGTGAGTCACGTTGGAACGCCCAGTTATAGGTTCCTGTGGATGTCCAGGCTGCGTTGGCGATTGTATTCGGAAGCCATTCAGTTTCGTGCTTCCTTGAGTACCCAGTTCAGTTCCAGTTCAGTGTACCATTGTGAGTGTGACCCTTGTCACTCTGATCCAGCAGCTCATCAGCTCCTTCGGTACCACATTCAGTAGCACTGTTGTCATTCCAGTATATCCATTTTTCAGCTCAGACATGATCAGCCTAGCAGTATGTTCCAGCGAGCAGTATGGCATCCTACAAGTCCCTCTTTTTGGGACTCACAGTTATGCTTATGTATCTTGATACGAGCATGGGTATTCCCGCCTCGTCCATATATTGAGATTCTTCCTCATTCAGTATTTGAGGCCATGTATATGTCAGGACCCCATTGTTATTATTATGTTATATCCTGATACGAGCATGGGAATGCCCGCCTCGTCCATATGATCAGATGATTCCTCATCCATTATTGAGGTTATGTACTTTTTGTTCTTGCAGTTGGTTCGGGATCATTGTTTCGGGCTTCAGTTTGTTTCTTCCCTTCTCCACACCCCAGGAAAACCATATATGACTTATGATGTCCATCGGCCATACGATGAGCTCCTGCCCTTGCACATCAGGGGGCAATCTGTTAACACCCAAAAAGTGTTCACTACCTCATCTACCCCATTACATAGCTCGTTTGTCCATTTTTCCACCATATTTCCTTGAAACACCTAAAAATCCCACTAAAAATCCTCCAAAAGGCCATAAAACCATCTAAAAAGCCTCCAAAAGGCCTAAAATATCTCCAAAAGGCCAAGAAACCCCATTTTTCCTCCAAAAATATCCAAAATTCCTCTAAAATAGAAAAAATCCCCAAAAGGGAAGAAAAAATATAAAATAATGAGGAAAAGGAGGAAAAAACCCTAAAAAGCTGCCCTAAACCATATGGTTTCCAAAACCATGGGCCAGCACTCCACCACTAAAAAACTATAAATAAGTGATGGAGACCCCTCATTTCTCATCCACAATCATAAGCATCCTTACTCTGCCAAAACAGCTCTAGAAACCCTAGCTCACCCTTGAGCTACTTTCACCACTGAGAGCCCCTTTTGTCCCATTTCCACCATCGGAGAAGGAGAAGGAGCAGGCTGGAGCTTGGAGCAACCGTCTCGGATCACTGCAAAGAGCTTCACCAACCTTCACACCAGAGGTAATATCAATATAAAAACCATTTCTTACATTTTGTTGTTTTTGTTTCATGCATGTATTTAGAGTAGTTTGTTTTTCTGTTTAGCATTTCCATTCACATTTTACTAAACTGCTACTAAGGAGTCACTTCTGCTTAGTAGGTGCTCATTCGCACAAGCTAGGGGTAAAACCCTAGCCACAATTGTGGAGAAGATAGCATTGGCTACAGTCATTTCTGTCCAACCATTTCGTCACTACATCCTGTTTCGCACTACTACTGTACTTGTATACCAAAACCCTATGTACTACATCCTGACTTGTCAGGTGCTATGGGGAAAATACTGCTGATGGATTGTTATCCTACAAGATTTTGACCTTGAGTTTACCAAAGCTACTTCAAAGAATTCATTAGTTTTTTTCGAGCTGATGTGTGATCTTCCCTATGCTTTAACGGATTCTGAGCCCAATGATTCATTTCTGGATGAATTTTTGTTCCTAATAAGCACAACTAATCTGTGGTATGGATATTTAATCATTTATCTTCAGTCATAGCATTTCCATCCTACTATATCTTGTGAGGATCATCACTGCATTTGTCACCACGCAAAGTACTATCTTATCCTCAATGATACATTGTATAGACGTGGAAAGATACCATTATCCAATGATGCCGCACCCATGACGAGGTTGAACAAGTTATTAATGACTGCCATTTTGGGGCATGTGGTAGTCATCTTTCTGGGATGGATACAGCTCAGAAAATCCTGTTTGTTGGCTATTTATGACCTTGTATTTTTAAATATTGTCATGAGGATGTTAAGAAATGCTGACCCTGTCAATACTTTTACCCAAAAAAGCGCACCCACCCTACTCCATTACACCTCGTCATTGTCATTGGCCCTTTCACCAAATGGGGGATAGATTTCATGCTTTGTAAGCCTACCTCATCTGAGGGGCATGGTTACATTATAGCAACCATGGATTATTTCACTAAGTGGGCTGAGGCTATGCCTACATATGTAAAGGATGGTAAGACTGCCTCCCTCTTCATTTTTAACCATGTAATAGCTAAGTTTGGAGTTACTCAGTCCATTGTCACTAATCACGGATCACATTTCTAGAATTAGATGATGGTAGAGTTAAGTGCTGAGTTAGGTTTTCACCATCAAAACTCAACCCCCTATTATCCGCAAGCTAATGGTCAAGTTGAGGCCATTAACAAAGTTTTAAAAACTATGCTATGTAGGATGGTTGGAGATCACAAATCCAATTGGCACTAGAGTCTCTTCTTGGCTCTTTGGGCTTATAGAACTTCAGTGAAAACAACAGGTTTTACACCTTTTCAATTAGTATATGGACTAGAAGTTGTCCTACCTATTTAGTGTCAGATTCCGTCTTTGAAGCTTGCCGTTGAACTTCTCCTTAATACTTCTACCGAGGAAGAAAGGTTTTTATATTTAACAAACCTTAATGAAACTAGACGAGATGCTACCTTGGTTAATGAGGCACACAAGAAACAAGTCAAGGTGCAATATGATAAATCTATCGAACCTCATGTGTTTAATGAAGGTGACCTAGTCCTGACTTATGATTAGAGATATGATAAGCTAGGAAAAGGGAAGTTTGAATTAATGTGGTATGGTCCTTTTATCGTTTCCAAGGTTTTAGAAAAGGGGCCTATGAGCTCATGGATTATTATGGAATCCCCTTCAGGAAACCTCACAATGGTTTGTACTTGAAGAGGTACTATGCCTAAATCATTAATGTATGGTACCTTGTATATGCGTACATTATTTGACTTTTCCGTATGTTTTGGTACTTTCAATATGGTTTTGAGTTTATGTCTAGACTGTTTATACCATGTTTTGGCTATGCAGATCATATGGATTTTTATGGCTTCACTGATGGTGCTTGCTTCCTTACCCTAAACCTTGCCTCAGCTGCTTGGGTTCTATATTCCCCTGCACATGATCTAGTGAGTTCAGGAGCAGTTTGTATTGGTCTTACTACCAACAATATCACCAAGTATGAAGCAATCATAAGTCTTTTGACTGAAGCTACATCCCGGGACATTCATGACTTGGTAGTGTTCATGGACTTTCAATCGGTGGTTTGTCATTTAAACCAGCTTTACACCATCAAAAACCCTATACTACTCCGTCTCTATCAGAGGGTAAGTTTATTGGCAAGGTCATTTGAATTTATTACTTATAGGCATATCCCTAGGGAAGACAATGCAGTTGCTGATTCATTGGAAAGTTATATCCTAGATTGCTATATTGTTCATTCATAGCATGAAATATAAATATGGTTCATTACATTGTAAATAAATAGTTAAAAACATTTAAAACTCATGTAAATGTAATTTCCATTGAAGCATAAACATCGAAGGAAAAAGTATGTATATATATAAGTGTTTTTACAAAAATAGGTCATGAGACCTCATCTGAAGCACTCTAGCTTTCAGGAAGCACAAAATCATAAAAAATATCTGAAGCTATGGCAGCTTTCAGTGATACATCATGTAATAGCTAGTGATTCTCATGGTAGCACATAACAGCCCGCACTACCCTACGTAGTAGACGGCTGAAGTGGCCTGGCACCCCTGCTGTGTACCTTTGATAGCACATCAGGAGATCATCAATAGATGCATTGGGTATTTCCAAAGTTAGCTTCTCGAGGTTCTCGTCTAGCTCTCCCATAGGGTCATCACCTTGTTGAACAAATCGATCTCGTGCTCCTCTGTCCAGTGGGGATGATCCCCTGTGTCCTGCAACTCCTACATCTACATGAAAATTTCAGGTTTCATTACTATACATAAAAAGTAAAAAAACATTAAAAAAAACACAAATAGCTATTTTAGGGTTTTGTTTCTTACCCATGTCTCCCCACTGCTCTCCAGGTGGAAGTCGTAGGTCAGGGTCACCCCTGAAATTAGTTCCTGCATAAGAATAATCCTCCACCATGAGGATATAGTCATTAAGCCATCGAAAGAATGGAGACCCGAACTTCACCTTCCCTCTTCCTAATCTTGTATGGGCCATGATCCTTACGCACCTCACCATACGAGGGTCTCTCACCCTCAGTTCAGTAAAAACCACCCGGGGCCTTAGCTATGGGATCCGCTCAAAAAAGAAACAGGCTAAGATAGAACCATAGCCAAACTATTTTAGTTCTCCTTTCCGACACTTGGTCAACTGGTCTTTAAAGACTGGTAGCAATTCCTCAGCCCAGTTTAAAACCATAGGTTCCATAGCCTCTATCGCATACATCATATGTGCCCTAGAATCCTAATGAGGCCCTTGGCTCCTAGCCAGCCTCTACATGGTGAAGAGAAGAGTATGGAGAGGAAGATCCACTACTGCCTTGATGGGAATCGTCTTCCCTGAAGTTCTAGTACCAAGAAGGAAGTGGCGATAAATCAGATCCTGAGTAGTCATATCCCCTCCATGGGTACTAGTCAATGAAATCGAGGCGCTCCATCTCGAAAATATAGTCAAGAAGTAGATGTCTTCTACCTCAATGGTCAACACATGTATACCCACCTCAAAGTATTATTGTTTCAGGTTCCACATATGGAGTATATACTCCAACAATCTCTCATGAGGCACCATACTAGGTGTGCGAAAGAACTTCAGGAGGCTGTAGTTCCTCAATGCAGTTACACATCCTGCATTTCGTTCAGCACTGGCATCATCACCATCATGCTATTGTTCTTTCCATATCACCATTTCGACTATTGAAAACCTGCCAAAAATCATTAATGGACTAGTTAAAAACATATCCAATCATCAAAATCAATTAAAAACTTGTTTTTTTGTCTATCCATGCATTTTTCCAAGCTCATGGTTGGCACCTTCTAAGCTCTATTTGCACAAAGCGGTGGCACCGCCTGAGTGCAGTGTTATAAGAACGGTTCTGATGGTGCATCGCCTATCCTGTAAAGGGCAGGAGCGGTGCCCGCATTTAAAAATTAGGGCCTGCCTAAAATGGCCAAAAACCCTCCTAAAATAAAAAATAAATGCTTAAAAGTGAAAGCTTAGAGTTTCCGTCTTTTACCTGGCTCTGACAGCACTCAGATCAGACAGTCGAATCTCCTGGAATTAGCAGTTGAAGATCTCGTTCAAAGTTGCTCCAAATGCTCTTGACCAGTGGTAAATAGTAAAATGTTTTTTATTTTTGCTATTTGAAATTACTTTTATAGCTATTTTAGGGTTTGTTAATGTCATTTTAATATTTTAAAATTATTATCATTTTAAAATCCCTCCATATGACTCATTAAAAGTCATTTTTGGAGAAATTAACATTGCTATTGAGTTTTGCAGGGGTAGAAATGAAAACAATAAGAATCTATGGGAAGTTTGTTTTTAAGTTTTTTGCACTTCCTTAAAATGGAAAAAGTCCCCGAGCATTTGTTTTGATACTTTGGTCACACTCTTAGAACTCAGTATCAAAGTTTCGAGTATTTTTCTAATTCTTTTTAGGCTCATAAAACTTTTCATCGTTAAAAAGAGACCTAATGGAGTCTCCTTTAAGCTCTTTTCAGAATCCCTAAATATGAAAAGATTATGGAGTACTTGTCTTCTTCATACTCGTAAAAGTATTTGAAGAGTTGTCTCTCCGACATTAGGTTATCTCTTTTTTTATTTGGATAGACTATGTTATGAAAAAGGACCCTTTGGATTTTTCTTTTGTCTTTGTTCAAACTCTCTAAATATGAATGATGCCGAGTTTGATTTCATTGGACTCGTTAAATTAAACACTGAGACACCCTTTTTTGGGATCGAACCCCTCCTTTCTCAGGTTCAGGAAATATATGGGAACAGACTTGTCTTCGGATGAGCTTAAATGATTGTTTGTTACACTCTTTGAACTCATAAAAATGAAAAGAGGCACTCATCAATCATGACGGGGGAATTAATGGAAGGGAATCATTTTGCAAATCTAATGGTAGTTGTTTGTTACCTTTGAACATGGCACTTGTCTACATATCGTTTAACCAATTGGGTAATCAGCTAACTTACAAGTTGATCCACTTTCATGAGGCATGTCACTCCTTTGAGTCTTTCAAAGGAATGCATTGTCCACTGTCACATTGTGTGTCTATCTGGTCTAGTGATGCTTCCAAGTCTTTTGTCGTGCTGCCCAATGTTCAAAGGAAGAAAGAATTTTAGCTCTGTAGTTAAAACAACCTTTGTGTCAGTACTTTGATTCAATCCTTTGTTCCAAGTTTTGTGTCATTGATGTGGGATTCATCGTGTCTCTCCTTCAACGAGACTATTCCTATCGACATCAACTCATTATCTGGGAAATAGTATTAGAAACAAATTTAGTACCTTAAGATCTGTATGCCTTAATGGCATATTCTCTTGTTATCAACAAAGGTTCACATCATTGGCCTTTGATCGGGAGACTCCGCTAGGTGTTCAACACCAAGACATCTATTCACACTTAGTAGATTGTACTAGGGTACCTTGGGAATCATTGACATCAATGGTGATTTCCCTTGCACTTGTTAACAGTTCACCTCATTGCCCGGTAATCAAGTGATTTCTACCATGTTTGATTTCAGAACATTGTAATCACATGGATAGAATCATACTTTGTGTAAGATGAGATGAATACCCTAGGTATTTGTTAAATGCTCATAGCTTACTCCCCAGTTTGCGATGGAGTATATTGTATGAAGTACCAGCATGGATCCACATTTGCAAGGTCGTGGCTATGCTCAAATTTATGTATGTATGACATAGATATGCGTTGTGTATCTGGTAGCTATGTCCAAGTTTGATTCCTCTATCGCATGGATCTATGTTGTATTCTAGTAGCCATGGTTATTTATTCCTCTCATGGATCTGTCTTGTATTGGTCTACAGCCATGATGAGGTTACATTTATTAATGAGTCAAATTATTGATGTATTGCAGATGCCTGTTCGATGACACTCTCCAATCAATATGGCTCTTACCTTGAAGTGATAACTTGCTCTATCAAAGCTCTCACCTATCATATCCCTCTAGTCTCATGCTTTGGGGGGCATTCTGTTACACTCAAAATATGTCACCAACATGTGATAGGATCCCTAACACAAGATATTTTTCCCTTAAATCCCAAACATGAAGTGAATCCTGCTCTAGGTGTTGATTCCAACATTCAAAATTGTAGCACTGCTCTTACCCTCAAGCAGATTTGCGGTACCCTGTTCATCACCACCCTAGTTGTGTGAGAACTAGGCGGTGCCACTGCCTTTAACCTATTTTGTTGGCATGGTTCCTACCCATCATCTCTCTATCATAAATGGGTATAAGCGGTGCCCTTGGTAAAAAGTGAAAAAAGGAAGTTTCTCGAGGCTTCTAGAACAAAAGCCTTGTGTCTAAACTCATCCCTACTCACTTGGGTTGGTTATGGTAGAGATCCCTCTTTGTAGGATCTTATGGCCACCTCACCCACCAATCTCTCAACCATCCTATCCATTTGAGCATTATAAATACAATCTCATGCTCCATGGTTGACGAGGAGAGAATAATAGTAAAGTTATGTTGTTGAATTGATACCCTGGCTTAATTCATCAGAGAGCAATTGTGGAGCAAGTTGGAGCTATCGGGGACAAGGTGCTAGTCTTATGAAGGAGTGTATCGGCACTAAGGCACATGGTTGTAAGCTCTTTCATTTATTTTCTAATGCAAAGTTGATTTACTTCCCACATGTTTGTTGTGTTGATCTCACATACATGTTATTGGATTCCTTAGTCACTAATATGGATGTGTAGATGATTTTCTAGTAGCTTTGATGTCTTTGTATGTTTGATATGTTTTACAAGTATATGGGCCCTTAATCAAAGTTACATTCTAGGAATCTATAACATTCAAGGAAGGTCTTTAATTGAGTTATTCACTCATTTTTTCTGGATCTAAACCATTCAGACTAGAGGAACAACTTATGTCCATAGAAGTTGATATATTCCTGGTAACAATCAACAGTACATTGAATACAAAACCAACTAAGACTATTTGGGACAACTCAGTGGTATTTTTGACAAGTTTTTTTACGAAATCACTTAACCAAATTACATAATAAAATAAGCCAAAAAAATCAGCAAGATCTGATGGGAGTCATTACAGTTTACTATTCAAAGCATATCCTCCTTGTATAAAAATCAAACCCTCTTAGTTCCTTTAGATAAAAATTGTTCATTGGTCACTGTCTCATCATGTTGAGTGGTGATGAGAACTGTAGGAATGCACAAAGGAACCATGCACCACTCTCATTTTTGAACTCAATGGTTACTTGTGTGTTTACATCAGGCCTCAACTAGGAGTAGGTTCCATTCATTCTGACCTCTGTGAGCTTTTCTCCTAGCTTGGTAGCAAGCACATGGGTGAGAGGAATCAACTCAAGGGTTACATTAGTTGCATAAATAGTACAATAAAGGGTAGTGACCCACGTACTAGACCTCACATAGATGGTACTAATAGATCGTGGCCTAGTCCAACAGTACACAGTTATGCTGCCAAAAAATTTACACACCCTCATGAAACCCTTAGTAACACACGGTAGGTCATGGTACCTTCATACATAGGCTTGGGACACTTAACATTCCTCAAGGCACTTTCAACCAGTCACAATAGTCCTAGTAGGCTTAAGATATGTCACAATAGCCCTTAGCAGGCTCAAGACAGGTCATAGTTTTCTCTAGATAGAATTAGAAAAATTTACACATATGAAAATGATGCAAACAAGAAACTGAAACTGAATATGAACACTGTGATGAATCTCATAAACTCAAAAAAACACTTTTCATTAAAACTTCCAAGAAAGTTTACAGAGCTACAATCCAAGCACAGAGGCTTAAAAAATGAAAGTCGAACCCTTCCTCCTCCGTAGAGGTTACATTTATAGTGCAATTTACCCTCGATACATATCTCAAAACAGGGCATCAAAATTACTTACATTGCGGGAATCAACCCCGAAAGTATGTCCTAAATCCTAACAAAATATGATGTGGCATATGTGTCATTCCCACAAAACATTTTGGGAAGGCACTCAGTGTTGCACATGACCAATCAAAAAGGGAATTCTCAACATCTGGTGCTTTCTAGCTTGCTTGATGAAAACGACAACTCCGAGCATATTTTTAATAGACTACACTGACTCAGCTGCTAGAGGGCCTTCTAGACTAATGATTTCTCACTCTATGTATATCTTCCCATTGCTGATCTGTAGGGATGGTGATCTCAAATACATCTTTTAGGATAACATCTAGGTCAATCAGGGCAGTATGGCCAATAGCAAGGAGATCGAATTTGACAGTCATGAGTGTTGCCATAAGCTCAAAGTCCTCACTGAGTTTATCAATGATTACATGTCCCTTTAGCCCACCATTCATGCACTCAAACTTTGCATGGTTTCTTCTTTCCTCCTGTAGCAATTTGACATATTTTCTCTAAAGGATCAACTTCCCCTCTAGACCCCAAAACTCAAGCAACCCTTTATGTAAAAGGGGATGGAACAATTTGTTGAACTTTTCTACCCCTTGCTTAATAATGTTAAACCTAGTAAGTGCATTATGCAACATTTTTTGCTTTGTGTCCATCCTCCTTGCTGCCACCAGAATTGATATCTTGTCAGTAATCCCCAGGGAAATTAGTTCTTCCCTAGAGGCTAAGTTCAGAACAACAATCTCCTTCTGGGACTCCTCCCTAGGACTTTGTGCTAGAATTTCCTACAAGGATTTACATCTTTTGCTTTCATCCATAACATCCTATTTATGCTCATCCACCATGAACAAATTCTTTTCTAATGAGGGCATCTCCTTTATCACTACATCCCAGATCAAATGTTTAGCCCCCTGCAGGGGAATTCATCCTATGACCCTTTCCTCAAACCTGGTTACTTTCTCTTTCAATGTCTAGATATGTTTAGCAGCGTCTTCACTTTCGTTAGTAGTGATCCCTTCTTTGAGCTATTGATTGGAATCCTTCAATTGAGTGATTTTTAGTTCCTTCAGGGACATTTCAGACATATCTTGGATCACTAGAGTGGTGGGTGATCTCTTCTTAGGGGTGCTATAGTCATTTAATTCATCAATTCTCTTCTGCATATTTTGCTTCTCTTCATCCCATGTGAGCTTGTCAGCATCCATCAGAGCAAGGCGGATTTTCAGATCCAAAACTTCATGCTTCAATGCCTCAATATCCCCTTCTAACTACATGGTTTGAGGATGTAGCTGGATGTCTTTCATAGGTTTCTTGATTTTCTTTTTGTAAGCCTATATCTTGGCCAACAGCCTATCTAGTAATATAGACTATTTTGTTGCCACTGGCTTCTTAGATGCAAGGGGCTGCTGTAAAGCGGTCTGTGCTGTTAGGTATTCCACTGGTCCATCACGAGTTTCACCTAGAGGTTCCATGCCTTGTTTATTTCATTTTCCTTCTTCAATCGAGTCTCCATTTTAACCACCCTTTGCTAGGACTTGAGATGGGCTAATGGCTACTTAGTCAGATCAGCATAGATGAGATCGCTAAATCAAAACACAATCTTATCTTGGATTGAGACCCGATCCATCTAAGACTCGACCTCTAAAAATCCTTCCTCATCAACGATGGCTAGGTTTAAGGAGTTTGTTGTAATATTCTTGGCAGTAGTGAAAGAGACTCTACTTCCTGATAGCTTGCTTAGCTCCTTGGACTACTTCTCAATGTTAGGATATTTATACACTTAGGAGTTAGTTAAGATCAACTGGTGTAATATATTCGTTAGGTAAAAGTGTGTTTCTTTAGTATGCATTAGTATGTATTTGTAAATATTCTAATCCGACAGTCACGATATGTTCTAGACATAGAGTGATCCGACGGTTCAACTTCTCTTAGATCATACCTACCATTGATCCGTGGCTTAACACCCGATTGGTCTATGATCTCTATTTAAAGAGCATAGAGGGTCCTTGGCTAGTTGATCAATTATGAGAAGCTCATGTAATTTTCTTTCTTTTGCATAATAAATTGCTCTAAGTAGCTATTTGGCTGGGGCCGTCGACTGTTTCCCTCTCAAGGGTTTTAACCACGTGACAAACATTGGTGTATTGATCTGTGATCTGTTTGTGTGAAGCGGTTGTTCTTGGTGTTCGGTCCTTTAGGAGTACCCTGTGTACCCTAAAATGGTATTAGAGCTTTTATGAAGAGCTGCTTTTGGTTTTGATCAAGATCTAGAACCGGTGTTGCCAAAACATTAAAAGGGTTTCTGGTTCTGGTTTTTCATATGCATTTGTGGCTTATGGGAGCTATTCCATTGCATCCAGAGCGCAGTTTCCATTTGGAAATAGTTTTTGTTTCACCGAAAACCATTTCCGGTTGTTCCAGAAACACCCATTTTGGCAAATCTGAAGGTATAATGTTACAGTGACGGATTTGTTTTTTTTTAAATCTCTCATATTTTATCAGTTTTATTAATAGATCTTTTTGTTTTAGTCTTGGACTATTTCCTTCCCTGACTGCGTATGCTCTTTGTCGTGCACCTTGCACGATCACGGCGAATCAGAAACAGTGAGGGAAAGTTTTTTTTTCTTGTCTTCTCGGCTAGGTATGCTCTTTTCCGTGCACCTTGTGTGATCACGGTAAATCAGAAACAACAAGAAAACTTGAAAACGTAGACTTTCCAAATAAGCTAACCAAGATCTAACCCCATTGTGTGAATTTTTTTATTTTTTTATTTTTTTCATTTTTTTGTGATTTGCAGGAAAAGAAAGCAAGCACGGAAAACAAGAGAGAAGAGTTAAAAAAAAAAAACCCTTCCTCTTTCCATACTTTTACATACCTTTTAAACTTAGCTCACTTGGTCTAAAGTTGCTTTACACCTTGATAAGTCTTGAGTTCAAGTCTTATAAAGCTACTTTTTAGTGCATGCAATTTCTATTTTCAAGTTACTTTATTATAAAAGTGCATCTCACATTAATAAAATAAAATAAAAGTGAGTCACTTAAGTCTTTTAATTTATTGCCACACTATTTAAAAGTACATTATTGTAAAAGTGAACCTCACTTATTCTACAAAAGTGGTTCACTTCAAAGCAACTTTATTGTAAAGTGATTGTCAAAGGTTCATCTTTGGAAGAGGGGGGTTCTTTTTTTTAGTTGGTCAAGTTAATATCTGCCACGTCACTATTGGGGACATCTTCAACATTTCCTTTGATCAAGCATAACTTCATCATCCGAAATCAGTTTTAAGTGCCGTTTTTTTTAACACTGCATAATTTTTTGAGCTCTTTGCATCCAGACAGTTTTTTTTTTTTTTTTTTGTAAATAAAACATTATATTACTATACAAAGTCCATATTACAAAGCAGAGAGACGAATATGGCCGATCCCAAAATGGGGGAACCTTAGTCCAGGCCAGAGGCAGCCCGACTTGGACTTGAACAAAACTAGTTGACCAAAAAATTACAGAGAGTTCCCATATCCTATTTCTCCCTCTATTCTTCCCATTTCTGTGATAGATCCTGCACCTGTTACAAGGAATCCCCACCCACAAAAAAGGCATAATGAAAATTTTATCGCCATCTTTTCCGCAGATAGAAATATACTATCGAGAACTGGCCTGATTATGCCTAAAAAGTCTGAGACACATCATCAAAAAAGGATAAATATGCAGATAGGTAGAGACTGGAATGAAGGACAAAACCAACCCTAACAGAGGGATCGAAACTGGGAGGAGGCTTGCGGGCCGCCAGAGGGGCTGGCAGACCAGCGAGGAGCAACAGCAGGGGGTCTTCTGGCCACCAGGGGCTACAAACCTGAGACAAACAACAACGATGGTAGTGTGGGACCATTTGATCTTTGCGCCTCCTCGGTGACTCTAGGGATTTCCTGAGCGCAGCGACCAACCTTCTCCCGAGGCCTGGCTATCTCCATCGCATGATGATCCGCTGGATGAAAAGGAAATCCCAGACGGGCAGCAAGAGCATCCAACTTGTGATGTATGGTGTGGCATTCTGCATTATGATCCTTCCAGAAAGGATTGGATCCTCATCCCCCTCCTGTTTGGCTTCCCGCAGCGAGGTAGAGTGCCCGACTAGGCAACCAATCACCCAATAGGTCATAAGAATTCGATCATACGCAGAGGCTCAACCCACTGTGGAACCCGGGTCTAAGACCCATTCGGCAACCTCTTCATGCAAGTTCTCCCTGGGCATGGCCTTCGCTTCTGCCCAGAGCCCTTCCACCACCCTATCAACCTCCAAGTGGATTCTAAGCGGGACGTGCTCCTTGTAGTGGTCTACCTCTTCCTGAGGCCTACTAAAAAATAACCAGGCACTTTTTGAAGCTTCTGGCTTCTTGGACTGAAGGGTGCCCCATGAGCATGGTATCATCAACAAATTGTTGGTGGGTCTGAGGAGGAAACCCCTCTTGAACTTTCACTCCTGAGATTGCCCCATGGCTGACCTGGTCAGCAATGAGGCGGCTTAGACCCTCTGCCATGAGAATGAATAAGAAGGGGGACAGGGAGTCCCCTTGGCGAATGCCTCTTGAGGGATGAAAGGAAAAAGTCAGAGATCCATTGAGGAGGATATTAAAGAATGGGGATGAGACCAGCGACATGACCCATTCCATCCATCCTGGAGAGAAACCATAAGCCCCCAACATTTTCTCCATGAACTTCCAGTTGAGTTTGTCGTAGGCTTTTGCAATGTCAAGTTTGATCATCAAGTCCTTGTGTTCCATCCAGAAGCTTTCTAATCTAAAGGGTTTCCCTCTAGGAGACCCAGTCCCATCCCAATGGAGACTGATGGGCCAGTGATCTGAGCCATTTGCCGGAAGGACAGCAGCCATAACATCTCCCATACTATGCATGATATTTTATGAAACCAAGAAACGATCTAGCCGAGAAGCCACCAAATGCTCACCTCCTCTCTTGTTGTTCCACGTGAACCACCCATTTCCCATTTCCACATCGACCAGCGGACCTCGAGCCAGACACTCCCTAAATGCTTCTTGGAAATTATCCAGAGTGCGTCGTCCCCCCTTCTTCTCTTCTAGATTGGCGATGAGGTTGAAATATCCTCCAAGGACCCAAGGCACCTTCCCTGCAAGTCCCTGAATCCATTAGAAAAAGCCCAAAAAGGATTGTTTAGCCTGGAAGCTGCTAGGCCCATAGATATTTCCAGTCGTACCTCTCACTCCCGAGTCTGGAAAGAAAAAGTTTGCCATGAGGGAAAAATTGTTGGCTCTCTAGTTGGAAAGTTCCACTAGTTGAGGGTGCCATATGATAGCAATGCCTCCAGATTGTCCTGCTGCGTCGATGGCCATAACCTGGCTTCCCTTCCATATCTTGTCTTTGATTTTCAGCATATGCTCAAAACTGCATTTGATCTCCTAAAGAAACAAAATGTCTGGGGATTCCTGTCTAACCTTTCGGTTTAAATTCTTCCACTTCCTAGGGTTACAGCACCCTCGGATATTCCATGAGATGAGCTTCATTGACAAAACTTTTTAGCTTCAAAGAAGGCCGCCTGGATCGTGGGATACTGTCTAGATTCAATCAGTCTAACTCCCACCGCCGCTATTCTCTGCTTGTTGGTCTTCCATCCTCGGCGCATTTCCTCTTCAGGATATTTCCTCTTGCTACCCTTTTGGGAATCTACATCAATTCCCAGACATTCCGCCGCTCCTGATTTTATAATGGCTTCTTGGAGAAGTTCTAGTTGGCGGCGGGAAACGTATCCTTGCTCCTTATTTCTACACTCTTCCTCTATGGCATCCAGGTCCAGTCCCCCCATCTCCATGTCTTCACCCTCTTCCTCCTCCACTCCTTCCATCTGCTGGGAAACCTTTGGCGCCGAGGCAGGAGGATGATTCTAAGGTTGGGGTTCTGGTTGGGAACGAGGTTGCGTCCTTCTTCCTCCTCTACTGACGCTAGGACTTTGAACACGTTCCCTTGGGATTTCTCATGGGCCATCGGATCCAAGCACGCCGGATTTTTCCCACCTCCTTTGCCGCGGCACTTGGTCTTAACCGCTGTGAACCCATCTTCTGCCATCGAAGAGGAGGGAGCGGGGGACGAGGAACTCGGCTTGGAGGTGTTGTTGGGGCAGTTTCTCCCTAAGTGGACATATTCGTGACAGAGCCGGCATGAAAGGGAGCTGCTTATAGTTGATGGATTGAATCCATTCTTCATCTTCCTAGTTTAAGCTAATTGCTTCCGGTAGTTCCCGTGACAGGTCCATGTAGACACAAATCCTGGCAAAATCTGTGTACCGTTGGAGCCTTGTTTGTTCTGCAACCTTTATGAATTCTCCCAGACTATTTCCTATGTCACCAAGGGTTTCTAGGTCCCAATACTCGCTCGGGAGGGAGAAAATATGGATCCAAACTGGGGCAACCGTCATGTCTTCTGTTTCGGGTTTGAAGCACTCCTTCCACGGTCACAGAAAGAGACCCGCCGAGAAGAAGAAGTATGGACCCCCTTCCAGGATTCTGTCTCTATCTTCCTGATTGAAGAAGATGATCATGAAAAACCCTTTTGACCCCAAATGTAGGTCGTAGTGCCCCTTCGGTTTCCAAACCCCATTGATCCATTTAATCAGGTCTCTTTCCCTTGGCCATATCCCCACAAACTTCCCGATGAGAGCTTTTTCCTTCCATAATCCTATTTTCTCCCTTACTGCCTCAGATTTGACTTGGATCGTGGGGATGGAGGCCATACACGGGAAGCATCCCCCCATGTTTATTTGTTTTCCTTTTCAGGAGGTTGGAGGACCTCCCCCCAAGCCTTCGTCAGACCTGGGATTTTTCCTCGAGCTATAAGGCCCTTGGACTTGAGAGGGCATGTCCAGCCCTGGAGAAGTCATGGCCCCCTGAAGGAGGCCCACAATCCTGGCAGGGAGAATAGCCCCTGGCCGCTCTAGACTGCTAAGCCGAAGGCTAAGGAGGAAAGTCAGATGCCCTCAAACCCTCACCAACATTCTCCACAACAACCCACTCAACCATCCTCTTTGCATCCATACAGTTAGTTTCTATTTTTTCAACCATTATTTTATAGTATGGCCACCCCTTGTGATATTATACTTACAAGTTTTAATTATTTCTCATGCAAATCTCGTATGGAGGATGTTCTGCGAAGTAGGGGACGTTTCAAGATAACCTCAGGGAAAGAAACAGAACCCACTGATGATGATAAGAAAATTAAATGGGAAAATAGATGTGATGAAGCTCATGGATTGATTGGGATGTCAATCTCTACTGATTTGCGATTCCACATATCTGGCATTGATGAACCTGATAAAGCTTGGGAAAAGTTGGAATCTGTGTTTGGTAAACATAATGAAATTCGGGGTCATCAAATTGAGAATGAGTTGCTTTCCTTGAATCCCAATGATTTTTCTTGCATTCAAGACTATTTATCTAAGTATAAAACTCTTAGACTATTATGTGCAGAATGCA
>LPNX010584428.1:746909-786470 GCA_001517045.1 Pseudotsuga menziesii
ATAGCAATGAAGAAGCACCACATCAGCCTAGATCCATCATCAGAATCTAACTCTCATGGACATGCGCTTTGTGCTTCTGGTTACTCTTATACTGCATCTTCTTCTTCTACTGAAAAATGAATGGCTCATTGATTCTGGAGCATCTTATCATATGGCTAAGGATAAAGCCATCTTTTCTACTATGCATGAATGTAACACCAAACAAATATTTGTTGGTGATGATAGATCTCTAAGTGTTGTAGGATCTGGAACAGTTCTAGTAGAAAATGGTCATTTCAGTGATGTACTATGTGTTCCAAAAATTTCCTGCAATTTGTTATCAGTCTATCAAATTACTCATTTAGATGAAGGTAAAACTATGACGTTTACACCTCACCAAGTTGTAATCAAGGATTTAAAAAAATCCTCTAAATATTTTTGCTACTGGAACTGTTGATGATATTACCAAGTTGTACAAATTTAACAACTTTGGGTCATCACCTTTTTCAGTTTTTGTTGCTCATAGTGATAACTTGAGCAAACTTTGGCATGAGTGATTTGGTCACTTAAATTATCGCTCATTGCAACAACTATGTAAAGACAATATGGTGACTGGTCTTCCGCTGGTATCTTGCAAGGATGGTGTTTGTTTCGGTTGTGTACTTGGAAAACATCATTGTGACAGTTTTGACAAACGTGCTTCTTGGCACGCCTCGGTTCCCTTGGAGCTTGTGCATAGTGACTTGTGTGCCCCTCTTCCATCTGCTTCCTTTTCCGGTTTCAAATATTTCTTAACTTTCATTGATGACTACTCCATACGCACTTGGGTTTATTTTCTAAAACTTAAGAGCGAAGTATTTAACATGTTCTTGGCCTACAAGGCCCTTGTTGAAAAACAATCTGGTCATCAAATTATTAAGTTAAGATCTGACAATGGAGGAGAATATGTTAACAACAAGTTCACTACTTTTTGTACTGAACAAGGAATCCAACAACAACACACTGTTCCATATACACCACAACAAAATGGTGTAGCTAAAAGGAAGAACTGCACTTTAAAAGAAATGGCTAATTGTATGATCCAATCTAAGGGACTAAGTCTTCAATATTGGGCTGAGGCCATAAATTGTGCAAATTACATAGTTAATCGCACACCCACTAAAGTTTTACATGGTATAACACCGAAAGAAGCATGGATTAAAATTAAACCATACATAAGTCACTTCCGTGTGTTTGGTTGTGAAGCATGGGCTCACATTCCGGATGAAAAACAGAAAGCATTGCAGCCTAAAAGTGAAAAGTGCATATTTGTTGGATATTCTGAAGATGCAAAATGTTATAGACTTCTTCAGCCACAATCTCATGATATAATCATTAGAAGAGATGTTAAATTTTATGAAAATCTCTTGGCCTGCGAGCGTGATTCGGCGTTTGTGCCTTCTTCTTCTTCTTCTTCTTCTTCTTCTTCTTCCAGCTTCCTTGATAGGTTTCCAACTTCAGTTTCTGATGATGACAATGAGGATGAAAATCCACCTCCGCCTGCTCATGTTCCTCAAATTGCACCAGCACCAATACTTCCTCTATGGGTCCGTTCAACATGTGAAGCAGCTGGTGATCTTGCCAGTGATCCTAGAGATCAACATCAAACACGTTCTCAGTTTTAGTGAGCCTCTTCTCTTTTGGCTCAAGTTTTAGAGAATCATGATCCAGAAACTTTTGCAAAAGCTTCAGGATATCTAGATTGGGATGCAGCTATGGATGAAGAATATCGTTCCTTAATGGTGAACGATACTTGGGATCTTGTTCCTCTTCCAAAAGGAAGAAAACTTGTCAGATGTAAATGGGTCTACAGAACTAAGTATGCATCACATGGAAGTGTTGAAAGAATTAAGGCAAGGTTATTTTTCAAAGGTTTTTCCCAAGTTGAAGGGATTGACTACAATGAAACCTTTGCCCCTGTAGCAAAAATGAACTCCATCCACCTTGTTCTTTCCCTTGCAGCCTTACATAACTGGGAAGTCCATCAAATGGATGTCAAGTATGCCTTCTTACATGGTGATTTACATGAGGAAATTTACATGGAACAACCTCCTGGATATGTTCAGAATAACTCTAGCCTTGTCTGTCTCCTTAAGAAATTCTTATATGGCCTTAAGCAAGCTCCTAGAGCTTGGTATGCCAAAATGGATAGATTTCTCCTTGACACTAGTTTTTCTAGATTTCATTCTGACCCCAATGTCTATAACAAGAAAGTAGGAAACCATCTCATCATACTTTTTCTTTATGTTGATGATCTTATCCTTACTAGTAGTGACCCTAACCTTATAACCCACGTGAAATCCAGTCTTAAGCAAAATTTTGAAATGTCAGACTTAGGACATTTGCATTATTTTCTTGGTCTCCAAGTCTTGCAAACCAAAGAAGGAATATTTATTTCCTAGTCTAAGTATGCTTGTGACCTTCTTCATCGCTTCCACATGGAAGATTGTAAACCAACCCCTTCTCCCTTCCAGTCTGGAGTCAAACTTTCTATCACTTGTACTTCCCCTAAAGTAGATGACACCTTGTATCGTCAGCTTGTTGGTAGTATTTTATACTTGACTCATTCATGTCCTGACCTTTCCTTTGCTGTTGGTCGTGTTTCCGTTTATATGCAAACTCCTCATGAAAGTCATTGGAAAGCAGCAAAAAGAATACTTCGATATATTCGAGGTACAATTCAGTTTAGGATTCATTACAGTACAAGGGGGAAACCTTTGTTGGTTGGTTTCACTAATTCAGATTGGGCCGGCGATCCTGATGATCGGAAGTCTACTGCAGGTTATGTTTTCAGTCTGGGATCTGGACCTGTCACTTGGGCTTGTAAGAAACAACAAGCTCTTGCTCTTTCTTCAGCAGAAGTAGAATATCGAGTAGCAATTAATGCCAGTCAGGAAGCTTTATGGCTTCGATAGATCCTTTCAGAGTTTGGATTCTAGTAGTAGCAGCCTACTCCACTTTGGTGCAACAATCAAAGTGCCATCAAGCTTGCCAAAGATCCAGTTCTACATCAGCGCAGCAAACACATTGAGCTACACATGCACTTCATCAAAAATCTTGTTCATGATCGTGTTATTGAAGTGCTCTATTGCCCTACAGATGATCAAGTTGCTGACATCTTCACCAAGTCTCTTATAGAAGCGAATTTTTCTAAACTTCGGTCTATATTAGGAGTTAAGGAATGAGTCCTTAAGGGGGGATAGGCTCGAATGCCTCCTTCCTTCTCCTAATAGTGTCACTTTTGTAAATCCTTCAATCCTATCCCAAGTTGTTCTTAAGGGGGAATGTTAGGATATTTAGACACTTAGGAGTTAGTTAAGATCAACTTGTGTAATATATCCGTTAGGTAAAAGTGTGTTTCTTTAGTATGCATTAGTATGCATTTGTAAATATTCTAATCCGGTGGTCACGATATGTTCTAGACATAGAGTGATCTGACGGTTCAACTTCTCTTAGATCATACCTACCATTGATCCGTGGCTTAACACTCTATTGGTCTATGATCTCTATTTAAAGAGCATAGAGGGTCCTTGGCTAGTTGATCTATTATGAGAAGCTCATGTAACTTTCTTTCTTTTGCATAATAAATTGCTCCAAGTAGCTATTTGGCTGGGGCTGTGGACTGTTTCCCTCTCGAGGGTTTTAACCACGTGACAAACATTGATGTATTGATATGTGATCTATTTGTCTGAAGCAATTGTTCTTGGTGTTTGGTCCTTTGGGAGTACCCTGTGTACCCTAACACTCAGTGTTAGCCTTGAATTTCTCTTTGAGCTTCCTGTATGTGGTGGACATTTGATTTTTAGTTTTAAATTGCCCTTCAACAGCAAAGGCAAAATAATACTTATGATAATTGAGTAGAGACTCATCACTCCATTTCTTCATTGATTGTGTGTTTCTTTAGGGCTTTCTCTCTAAATGTGTAGTGGTTGGCTTTACAACCACTAGTTGTTGTGCGATCACCATCTGATTTGCAACATTTCCCCCAGTAGGGTTTACTGAATCAAGATCCTCCTCTATGGTTGTTTTGAGTGAATCAGATTCAAAATTAAACTCCTTCTCTAGGTTGATTACGTCCTCCTCTACATCTATCCTAAGCTTCTCACTAGGGGTTTGTTCATCACATTTCATGTCCTCCACCTCTAACAGAGACCTTCTGCTACAACCTTCACCGTTTAGGGGCAAGGGAGTAGCTGGGGCCATACCTTGAACTTCTTTAAGAGCCTAAATTTTCTCTACAGGAGTCCAATCAAAATCATAGGCAATAGAATTTGCCTCCTGTGACAAGTCAGTGATCATGCAGTGAATAAAGGATGACCTCTAAACATCGACCCTCCTATGGGAAATGATCCCCTTAGGATCATAATTCTGTGTACGAGTCACCTGAAACTTCATGGCCTTCAAAAATTTCTACACCATTGGTAATGCTACTGGCTTCTTCACAATGAATGGCCCACAATTGACAGGGTATTTGATCCACGAGTCCTTCCTGTGTGCAGTAAAATGATCCTCATCGGTAGAAATGCTCTGCCTGATAAACTATAGGGTGAATACTAATGGAGTTACGTAAACTGGTAGCATGAAAGGGGCAGTAGAAAAACCATATACCCTGATAACTGAATACATCGGCATCAGGAACCAATCTCCAATACTATCTTACTGCAAGGAAGCCTTCATGTCTTCTCATATCCTCTTCTCTTTAGGGACGAATAGTCTACATATGCTAAGGAAAATTCTGGCAATGAATAGGGTGTGAGACCAATCCTGGAACTTCTGGACAGACCGAGGCTAGTCTTTGAAAACCTCTCGATCCATGACCTCAAGGTTCTACCGATTGGAACTGGCTATGATAGAAAATTGATACACCTGGTATCTAAACTGTTTATCCAAATCAAACTTCTAAACCTGAGAATTCATTTCTTCATCCAAGAATTTATCAAAATGTTTTCTTGATACAGGTTGACATAGGTAAAGGATAATTCTTAGCATTACTTCAAAGACCATGCTATCTCTATCAAGACCTAGGATTTGACTCAAGAGGGAGATGGTTGATATGACAGGATTTATGAATAATTTGGAGGTGATTGGGGTGATAAGGGTCTCTAAGAGAACTGGGGTGTTCAAAATGGTATGGAAAAATTTATTCTTGGATTCTATGTCGGCTTTTCCGAACACCTACAGAACCTCTAATTCGGTGAAGGGGGTCAGGGCTTGAGATTGGGCTTCAGAGAGACCCAGGGAAGCCTTGATAGCTTCTGGTATAATTTTGCAAATGACATGGGAGTGGGTATCATCTAAGACATCCTTCACAGTGGGGCAATAATTGGAGGCTACCCTTTGGACAATATCTAGGAAATTGGGCAATTTTTCTAATGTGAACCCTATTAAGGATGACTTTAAATTTACAAACAGTTTCGACTAGTATCGAGAAAGTGACAACAAAGTGTTCAGGGAATCATTGACAGAGGACAACAACAAATAAGGATCACAAGCATCCTAAATTCAATCACAAAATCTCCTCAAAAGGTTGAAGGCTTTTTAGATACAAGGCCATGGTAAAACTGTTGAAAGGGTTGGTAAACGATGAATGAATACCTGTTGGTGATGGGTGACACTTCTGGAGGTTGCAATTGTATCCAGCTGACTCATTCTTAGCATATGTCGGATTTGCAAGGTGGTGGGACTATTAATGGACTGTTAATGTCAAGTTGATTATCCTTATAAACCATAGCACTCCCTAAAAGTGACCTTTGTACCTCCAATCTTCGAGCACAATATCCAATGGGGAGGGGCCCACCAGATTTCGCAAATTTGTTTCTTTTCTTCAGAGTTACATTAATGGGTTATAATCTTAAATATCTAGGATTTAATATAAATCCCAAAACAATATGTAATTGATGTTTGGATTTGGTTATTATAAGGTGGACGCTTATATGGTGTAATATATGGTTGTCATGTGTTGGTAACGACCGTTTTGGAACGCATATGGGTGTACTACATGAATATTCCTAACTGTATATTAGAAGGAAGTTGAGAGGCCAACTCTAGAGGAGCCAATTCGAGAAATTGGGTTGGTTTTATTTTCGAATGGCCAAAAAAGGGATTGAAAAGATTTGAAAATGAGGCATACTTTTTATATTTGATTGTTCAATATGATATTTTATAACATATGTCTTCATTCTAATTTGTAGCGGTTTTTTCTTACGTGATGTGGAAATTCCTTTTTTTGTAGGATGTCAAAGGAATCTCAAGTCGGGGTTGAGGAATTCATAGATTTTGCAAAAAGGCATTCAAAAGATAATAACACCATAAGTTTCCCTTGTAAAAAATGTTGCAATGTTGCAGTATTGACGTTTGAGGAAGTACAAGACCACTTGATGATTCATGGTATACTAAGTTCATATAAAACTTGGCTTTTCCATGGAGAGAGACTTCCTACTCGGGACTATAAATTTGACAAGAGAAATAAATGCCACACAATAGAGATGCATGAATTTCCTTGAGAAATTACACAGGGTAATCAACACATAGTTGGACATCAATATGAGAACCATACTTATGAGTTTGCAACATTGTTTACAAATGATAGTGAAGTTCTTGAGAATGATGATCATAATGAGGCAACCATGGTTGATGATCGCATGGTTGAAATGGTGAATGATTCTAATCAATATTATAATGAAAATCCATATGTGAATTGTGAAAATGACCAAGTAGAATCAATGGAAGAAAAAAATGACATCAATCAATATCTAAAGTTAATTGAATATGCCAAGGCACCATTATACCCAGGTTGCACTAGTTTCACCAAGCTATCGGCCACTCTGAAATTGTACAACCTTAAAGTGAGAAATGGATGGTCTGATGCAAGTTTCAACTAGTTGTTGAAGTTTCAAAGAGAAATGCTTCCAACAGGAAATACACTTCCAGAATCTACATATGCTGCAAAAAGTTTGATTAAATCATTGGTGTTGGACTATGAAATGATACATGCATGCCAAAATGATTACATTTTATATTGGGGTAATTATCAAAAAATAAATGAATTCCCAACATGTGGTGAATCAAGATGGAAGGTTGATGCTTGTTCTAAAAAGGTGCGTACAGGTGTCCCAACCAAAGTTCTGAAGTATCTCCCTATAGTGTCGTGGTTGAAGAGAATGTACAAGTATGATTTTGAGCTCTTATAATTCCATTATATCATGCACCTTCATGTACTATCAACCTACTAAAAATCATCTTCTTTAATCTACCAAGTATTGCAATGTATATCTGATTCTTAATGTTTTTGTTACAACTCTACATATATTTCAGAGAAAATGAGGTGGCATCATGAGAATGCAAGCAAGAATGGAATAATGCACCACCTAGTAGATATCCCAACATGGAAAAGTATAGATTCTAAATGGCCTAATTTTCCCAACGATCCTCGCAATGTACAATTTGCAATGGCAGTGGATGGATTTAATCCTTTTGGAATCTTGAGTAGTACTCACAGTGTATGGCCAACAGTACTAGTCACATATAACCTTCCGCCATGGTTATGCATGAAAAGGAGGTTTTGTTTATTCTCCTTGTTAATACCTAGTCCCAAGAAACTAGGAAATGACATAGACGTTTATTTGGAACCATTTGTAAATGAAATAAAACTAACATGAGATGAAGGGGCAAGGACATATGATGCTCATTCAAGGTCATTCTTTAATATGAAGTCTATATTGATGTGGGTGATTCATGACTTTCATGCTTATGGAAATATGGTTGGTTGCACGACTAAAGGTTTTTGTGCATGTCCTATATGTGGAAAGAACATAGATTCAATGTATCTAAAATATAGTAGGAAGTGTGTGTACATGGGACATAACAGATATCTTCCAATAAATCATAAGTATCATTCACAAAAGGACCATTTAATGGGAAGTCTGAGCATCTCATTGCACCTACAATTGTACAAGTGTCAGATATTTTTACAAAAACAGAAGGAACTGAAGAGAATTGGGGAAAGTCTGAAAGTACAAAAAGAAAGCGAAATTTAAAAAAAGGTTAAAATTCAAAGGCCGATGTGTGGAAGAAAAGGTCAATTCTATTCAATTCACCATACTGGGAGCTATTTGCACACATTAAGTTAAGGCATCAAATGTACGATGCTTGAAGGATTTCATTGTGTTTAATTGGAATATATTGTTTAATTTTTCTTTAATGTTACAATTCCTTGATTTTTTATACGGTTGGATGCAAAAACTCCTAGTGCATCACATTTTAGATTTAATGCACATAGAAAAAAACGTATGCGAAAGTATTTTTGGAACCCTTCTGGATATAAAAGATAAATCAAAGGATGGGAAAACTTCTCATGATGACTTACAACAGTTGGGTATAAGGAAGTCGCTGTGGCCAGAACAAAAAGGAAAAAAAATATTTCTTCCACCAACACCACACACTATTTCAAGAAAGGAGAAAGAGATTCTTTGTCATTTTTTGTTCATGTTAAAAGTTCTAGATGGATATAGTTCAAAACATAGAAATAATGTATCTATGAAATATCTCAATATTCATAGTATGAAAGCACATGATTTTCATGTTCTCATGCAACAAGTCCTTCCGGTATCATTGCGCCATGTGCTACCAAAAGCAGTTCGAAACACTATTTGCAGGATTTGCTTCACTTATAGGAGAATTTGTGCAAAAATGGTGGATCCAACAGATATTGATAACTTACAATATGATGTTGTTGAAACTTTGTACTTACTCAAAAAATATATCCCCCCTTCATTCTTTTATATAATGATACATTTGACTGTACACTTGGTGTGAGAGCGACGTTATTGTGGACCAGTTGCATATCGATGGATGTAACCTTTTGAAAGGTCAGTGAAATTTTATTAAGTGCAAATCCACATAAATTCCAACATTTTATGTGCATATAATAATAATAATACATTACTATCAACTCTTTATTCTATGGAAATTGAACCCTGGTGTTAGAACAATTACACTCACAAAAATTGCCAATTACACATGCAAATTACACACAAAGGAGACTGAATATGGAGCAGAGCACTAATATGTATTGAATAAGTGTACAATATCCAACCCTATGAATTCATAGGCTGCCACAATAAATAATTACATGATATATTTGAATGCATAAGGATTCCATTCGAATTTGGTCAAAAGCAGGCTTACTAAATCTAAGCAAATCCCCCATAGGTGCATAAACCAGTTTCCAAATCTGTCTAGGAGCTCATGAATTGGAAAAATCAATTAGGAAAGCTAATAGATGATGGAAGGACAACTCATACATGATTTTCTTAGGAGAAAGGAGTGGAGGATGATGAGGACAAAAAACAAGTTAACTTCACCTAGTCAAACTTTCCCAATTGCCTTAAAACTCAACAAAAGCAGGCAATAAAGAAGAAAAAGTAGACATGTGCTAGGAAGGCCAGGAATAAAGAAGAATTGATTCCAAGTGGTTTCCCAAGCTCTCCATGACTCAATTTTAGCAAGTTTGACCACTTTGTACATGTGGAGGACAACTTGCATAAGGTGGAATATGGAAACTAGGCAAATAAGACAAAAATGAATTAATTAATGAAGGTAGCTAACTATCGGTTGATTATTCTAACACCCCCCCTTAAGCTTGACTTATGAGTAAAATATCAGAAAATTATAGGGCCTAAAAACAAGGCTTAGTCACCCTTTACATACTGCATGTCCATTTAACCAAGGAAAGAGGCAAAAACCCAGTGGGAAAAATCCTCCCTTAAACCTGGACAGTAAAACAAAATTTGAAAAATCTTGTCATCACTCATGCTTCATAGCATGATCAGAAATCCCCAATAGTGATTTGAGATTGTTGAATGTCTTCTCACAAAAAAATTTGGTGAAGATATCTGCTACTTGTTCTGAAGATGAACAGAAGAGTAGGTGAATGGTTCCATCATGCACAAGCTGTCTGATGTAGTGCATATGGATCTCAATGTGTTTGGTTCTCTGTCTCTGAACTAGATCATTGTAGATTTGAATTGTACTCTAATTTTCATAATATATAGTAGTTGATTATTTTGATTCAAATCCACAGTCACCAAGTAACCTCCGCAACCATAAACATTGAGTTGTTGCATTTACAACTCCTCTGTAGTCTGCTTCTGTAGATGCGAGTGCAATGGCACTCTGTTTCTTACTTGACCAGCTGATTCATCCTTCAGCAAGAATGAACACATATCCTGATGTTTAATTTTTATCTGTGTTGTCACCTTCCCAATCACTGTTAGTAAACCCAATCAAATCAAGATCAGATTTAGCTTTGTAGAAGATCCCATGAGTCCTTGTTCCCTAAACAAAGTTAAGGATCCTTTTGGCTACCCTCCAATGGATATCATGAGGCTGATCCATGTATATTGAAGCCACACTTACTGCATAAGAAATATCAGGTTGATTATGTGTAAGGTACATCAAACACCCAATCAATTTCCTATACAGTGTATTGTTTACCATAGGTGAAGAATCTGCTTCTTCAAGCTTAACTCCTGAAAGGAAGGGAGTCATGCTTGGCTTGCAATCCTTCATGTTGAACTTGTTCAAAAAATCCAAGGCATACTTGGACTGATGTACTTTTATTCCATGTTTGGTTTAAGCAATCTTGAGCCCCAAGAATTGGCTCAATAACCCCAAATTAGTCATAGAGAATGCATGGTTCATTGCATCCTTCAAGGAGGCAATTTCATCCTTTGAGCTTCCTGTAATGAGAAGGTCATCAACATAAAAGAAAATAATAATTAAAGAACCATGAATCAGCTTCAAATAGACATTAGGATCTGACTTGCATCGAACAAAATTCAATGATAGCAGAAAGCTATCAATCTTGGCATACCAAGCCCTGGGGGCTTGCTTAAGCCCATACAATGATTTCTTTAGCCTGCACACAAGAGATAGATTAGTAGAAAATCCTTGAGGATGATGCATGTAAATATATTTAGTAATATCTCCATTCAGGAAAGCACACTTCACATCCATGTGATGTACCCCCCACTGCTTTGAAGCTGCAATGGCTAAAGCTAGCCTTATGGAGTCCATCTTTGCTACTGGTGCAAAGGTCTCATTGTAGTCTATGCCATGTACCTGTGAGTATCCCTTGGCTACCAATATTGCCTTATATTTCAAAGGTGAACCATCAGCATCAAACTTGGTTTTGTAAACCCACTTACACTGAACTAGCTTCCTCCCTGGGGGAAGATCAACCAGCTCCCAAGTGTTGTTCTTTTGGAGTGAGCTGAACTCTTCTTTCATGGTTGTTTGCCATATTGGATCATGTGATGCATATTCATATGTCTATGGGTCTAATTCAACAATCAGATATCATTTCTCTGCAAACAAAGGGTCTTTCATACACAAAGCACTCTCAAACTGAGATCTAGTCCTCCTAGGATCATTAGGATTTCCAGCTAGTTCTCCAGCTGCATGAATGCTCTTTGCTGCCCATTTTGGTCTTGTAGGACTGTTAGGATATGCAATTAAATCATCATTATCAGACATATCAGAATCAACAAACTCAACTATCTCTTCACTTACATTCAATGGTTCTGATGGTGAAGAGGATTCTCCAACTTCCACTGCTGCTAAAGGCTCTTCTTGGAACTAAACACTCCTCTCAATGAAGGATTTGTTTGTGCTCAAATTGATTAGATTGTACCCTTTTGAATCTTCAAAGTACCCAAAAAATAGACACGCTTGGCTTTGGGGCTGCAAAGCCTTCCTCTTTTCTGTTGGAATTCTAGCCCAAGCCCTTGAGCCAAAAATCCTTAAATGGGTCACATCTGGCTTGTGCCCACTCCATGATTCAGAAGAATTCATACCATAAATATATTTATGAGGCACCCTATTATGAATATAGGCTGCACAGTTAATAGCTTTGGCCCAAAATTTTGGTGGAAAATTCTTAGCCTCCATCATGCAGGTTGCCATCTCTTTCAGTGATTTGTTCTTCCTCTCAGCAACACCATTTTGCTATGGTGTGTAAGGGATAGAATGTTGCATCTGAATACCTACATCTACACAATATTGAATGAACTCAGACTTGACATACTCACCACCATTGTCAGATCTAAGGACCTTTAGTTTCCTCCCAGACTATTTTTCAACCAAAGCCTTAAAGATTTTGAAGAGGCCAAAAACTTCAGACTTGTGTTTCAAGAAGTAAACCCAGTAATACCTGGAAAATTCATCTATGAATGTCAATGCATATTTGGCTTGACTCATTGACATATGAGGAAATGGGCCAAAAACATCACTGTGGATCAACTCAAGAGGTGCAGAGGTTCTCTCATGACCAGCTTTCTCAAATTTATGCTTTGGGTGTTTTCCTAAGATGCAACCTTGACAGACTCCTTTGGAAAACTTAATATTCAGTAACCCTATGACCATTTATTTTTCACTAATATCAGAAATATAATTATAGTTAAGATGGCCAAATATTTCATGCCAAAGCTTGCTTGCCTCATTAGCATAAATCAGAAGAGCAGAGGGGTTTGAGTAGGGTAGGAAGTGTGAGAACATGTATACCTTTGAAGTGTGATTTGCAACTCCTTTTGCAATGAATTTACCACTTGAGATCTCTGTGATCTGAAATTCATCAGGGGAGAATATGAACTTCTTTGGAGACCCTGTGTGGGTCATCCGATACACTGATAAGAGGTTAGAGGCAAGACCTGGAACATACAATACATTGCTGAACTTACCATGGTCAAGATCAATGCTCCCTTTGCCCAAACATTCAGTGAGAGAGTCATCTCCTAGTACTATTGTTGGACCCTTAAACATGTCAAGTGAGGTGAATGCCTCCTTGGTAGAAACCATATGTCTTGAAGCTCCAGAATCAATGATCAAACTAGGTGATCTTGATGTGTCATCAACCAATGCATGAACTCTCTCTCTGTCTTCTGAATTTGATCCTCCTTCCCTCTTCTTTGAGATGCCAGGAAGGGAGATGCCATTATTCTCCATGAGTTGGGTGAGCATGTCAATTTGTTTCTTCATGTAGGAGCTTTCAGGATGATTGCCCTTACTGCAGTATGCGCACTTTCTCATTTCTCCTTTGTTATTCTTCTTTTGGGGGTTCTTCTTGGAACCTTGGGGCTCCCCTGGAGACTTGTTCTTCTCTCTCTTTTTCTCAGGTGGCTTATTAGCTTTATTCTTGCCTTTTGAATCCACCCTCAAATCTCCAGCGACTAGAGCTTGATCTTTGGAAGGTTTGATGGTGCCCATCATCACCAATTTATCTTGTTCTTGTGTGAGAGATTCCATGAAATCTGCAAGGCTAGGCATTTTCCAGGCTTAAGATATCAACTTTGTGGCATGGAAGGTCGAGACAAACACTAAATAGTTAGGGCCAAGATTTGAGAGTATGGCCAAAACCAGTTGCTCCTCCTTATTTTTGATCCCACACTGTCTTAGCTACAAAACAAGGACTTTGAACTTGGAAAAGTAGAGTTGCAGGGATTCAAAGCTATTGGGACTTAGGGAGATCAATTCATTTTCAATTTTATGTCTCTTAATCTCATCTATATTACCAAAAATCTCAACAATATTCTCCCATAGTTCATTTGGTGATGTTAATCCATCAAGATGGAAAAGGAGGTCTCTGGATATACTCAGACACAAGAGACCGTAGGCCTCATCCCTCCTGTTGTGCCATTTAATTTTCTCTGCAGCTGCATTGGGCTCTTCTTCTATTGCCATAGTCACTCTATGGAGGCATTTTTCTCTCAACAGTATCTCCATCTATGCTTTCCATTTAAAGAAGTTAAATGGAGTCAAGATGATATTCTGAGATTGATCCATAGCTCAGAAATTGTCCCTTCAGTCAGCAGAATGCTCCCAATCAATGATGTCGAACCTGGAAAAAAAAAATGGAAGGAGAGAAATCAATCTACAAATGCTTTGATACCATGTAAAAATTGAACCCAGGTGTTAGAACAATTACACTCACAAAAATTGCCAATTACACATGCAAAGTACACACAAAGGAGACTAAATATGGAGAAGAACACTAATCTGTATTGAATAAGTGTACAATAGCCAACCCTGTGAATTCATAGGCTGCCACAATAAATAATTACATGAGAGATTCAAATGCATAAGGATTCCATTCGAATTTGGTCAAAAGTAGGCTTACTAAATCTAAGCAAATCCCCCATAGGTGGATAAAGCAGTTTCCAAATCTGTCTAGGAGCTCACGGATTGGAAAAATAAATTAGGCAAGCTAATAGATGATGGAAGGAAAACTCATACATTATTTTCTTAGGAGAAAAGAGTGGAGGATGATGAGGACAAAAAACAAGTTAAGTTCACCTAATCAAACTTTCCCAATTGCCTTAAAACTCAGCAAAAGCAGGCAATAAAGCAAAAAAAGAAGACATGCACTAGGAAGGCCAGGAATAAATCGGATTTGATTCCAAGTGGTTTCCCAAGTGCTCCATGACTCAATTTTATCAAGTTTGACCAATTTGAACATGTGAAGGACAACTTGCATAAGGTGGAATATGGAAACTAGGCAAATAAGACAAAAATGAATTAATTAATGTCTAAGATAGCTAACTATGGGTTGATTATTCTAACATATTCATACTTTTAATTTCACTACAAATTGTGTGTTTTTTTCTAGGAACATGAAAGTTTTCAAAATTTATGTGAAAAATAAGAATAGGCCCAAAGGCTGCATAGCTGAAAATGACACTGTGGAGGAATCCATAACAAATTTTGCTGGATATGTTGAAGGTACAGAATATATTGAAAGCATTCCTAGTAGAAATGAAGCTTGGGATGATGAAGAAGGAGAGGTTGCACAATATGGGAAAGCCTTATCTGGTGGAACTTCTATTGAATTAGATGAAACTAGTTTGTAACAAAACCACAGATGGGTCTTGCACAACGTAGATGAAATTCAACCTTGGATAGAGTAAGTAATAAGCACTTCCTTAGGAAATCATTTTTTATTATAATATATCACAATATTTCCATAAATTGTTTATTCACATTACTTGAAAATAGGATGCACTTGACAAAACCTCCACAACCAACAATTTAGTGATTGGTTAATAAAACAGGTAATGATATGTTCTTCATATTATATTTAATTGAACTTCATTGATGAATAAAATTATGACATATGAAGGTGAGATTCTTTTAATATATTTTTAAATTCAATGGTTTTGTAAGGACATTTAAAAATTTACAAGTGGAAGGAAAAGAAAACATTTTTGATACCCTTAAATGGTTAGCATGTGGCCCAAGGAAATATGCAACTAAGTTATGATGGCTACTTAATCAATGGGTGTAGATTTCAAGTTAAAAGCATAGAAAATGTTAGGGCCACCCAAAATAGTGGTGTGTGGATATATGCACAAACCTTAATGAGATCAAGTTCAAACGAAAAGATATTATGGAGTGATTCAAGAAATAATGTTACTGGACTACTATTTGGTGCAGCATCCACTGTTCAAATGTGATTGGATAGATGTACACAACAAGAATGGAATGAAAGTTTATGAACTTGGTTTCACCATGTTGAATCTGAAGAGATGCTTGATTAAGGATAGAGTGCAAGATGATCCATTTATACTAGCATCACAAGAGAAACATGTATTTTATGTACAAGATCTAGTAGAGAATGACTGGTGTGTAGTTTTGACATGCCCTTCAAAGGGACCAAGAAATTGTAATAGATTAATTGTTGTATGCAGATTTATCAAGTGTTGCAGGTTTTGAAGGGATGAAATGCAAAGTGGATGAAGCTATAGGTGATGGTGGCATGGATTATGTTCGACAAGATTGTGAAGGCACATTGTTGGATGTTGTTCATTAAGTAACATGCATGATTTATTTATCAGTTGTAATTTAAGTTGTATCTATGAAAATTTGTATCTTAGATTATTACTTAGATTTACATTTCATGCATATATTTCTTGTTCTGCTACTATTTATGCATGGATCTTATCTGTTTTATTCCGTTATGTAACTTTCATTTATTTTTAGAGTAGATAGATTGGGTGTGGGGAATTGAAAGTGATGTGAGGGGGGAGGGGCCATAGTAGATTTAACCTTCACATGGTTGGCCTTGTTTAGAAGAGAATAAGATATTCTTGAAACCCAAAGAATCTCATTCAAATATTTTTCATTTCGTTTTCTCGCCATTTCATATATGTTATGCCTTTTTTTACATTTCTATTAGTGGCTGATATGAACATACCATTTTGGCATGATATGTGCAGGTCTTCGCAATGGAAAGGAATATAATGAAAATTTGTATCATTCTCTAATGCATATTTGTAAGTTATCACCATAAACAAGTTGTCAATTAGATATCTTATTGTCGTTTCATTGATTATAACGTGTTCATTTCTTCATTTTAAGTACAATTGTACTTGTCTATTTTAAATGAAATAATTTTATTGCACATTTGTTGAAGGAAATAAGTTGATTGTGGGATAGCTATTGACCACAGGTGGGTAATATAATGAACTATATTTAAATTATTTGATTACAACAAATTTAATTACAACATAGTTATTAAAACCATAAGTATACCCCATTGATGGTGTAACAACTAATTTCTGAAAAATATTTATGTAAAGCATAGAGGACGCCAAGATCATCTGACGTTTTTGGTATCAAAGCTGAACTTTGAGGTATAGATCCTTATTATCAATACAATTTCAACATTATGTGGGAGTATCACCTATAGGTTTCCTTTTAGGAATTGGGAGTATGACCTATAGCTATCCTGAAGTTTCCCTGACCACTATTAAAGGATTTTACATAGGTCTTATGGCCCCCAAGACTAACCTCAAAACAGGGCCAGAAGTTAGTTACAATCTCAATAAGAAAAAACTTAACAACCTCAGACATGGCACATTCACCATGATTAGCACATACAAAACAAAACATTATAGAGTGATGCGCATGCTGGTCTTAAATGGTAGTGCATAGTCTTTCATTTTAGGATCGCTTGTGTTGAAAATGATGGCTCAAGACATCTGTGGCAGCTGCTTGCTGACATGATTTGAGTTATTTCTACACTTGTTCGATATGCAATGTGTAATTTCCTTTCTGGGCCATTTTTGTTCATTATGTTCTCAATGGAATTGTTCTTCCTGTGTCCACAGTTGTAAGGAAGGTTTGTGTTCCTTATGTGTTCAACTCTCCACCTCGTCCCATCCTCTCCTAGTAAGACTATTATTTGCAGGGACTTGGGGAAGAACCGCACTATTTTTTATAGTAACAATTCCTTGAGGAGTCTTGTCAATATTGTGATTCTCTTCTCCTACGAGGGTCCTCCTATAGGTCATACATCGCGACACGTCCATGGATTCATCATCACCCCAGCTAAAGTTGGCAAGTGGAATTCACAAACATGATAACAAAGGAATTCGACCTCCTCTCCTCCTGAACAAGCATTTTCTCCAACAAGTTGCCTCTAGCAATGGTCACCACATGCTAATATTATGGAGACAGTGACCACATATAGAGTTTTTGGAGGGATACCCATTGGACAGGAAATTCCAGGCATAACTCCCATGGGGGTGTTATATTTTATTAAAGAAACAATGCCCTCAACATCCTCAAGAAGTCCATCCAAAGTTATGAACATTCTTTCCTCGACCTCACTGGTGCCGAAAATATCTTCTAATGTAATGAACGTCCTTACCATGATGGTTGGAGTTACCCTCGCATGAAAACTTAAGAGTAGTGGACTTCCCAGCCGAGGCTCCCCAACTAAAAGAACACCTTGATAAACAAGCTTCTCAATCGACGCAACCATTACAAACTTTCTTTAAGACTCTCAGGATTCTCCCCAAACTAATATTTAACCATCCTAACCTCTCTTCAACATTCACTTAGTCTATGTCTTCATATGGCTTTGAAAGTGGTGTTTATAAAGAGCTGGAAGATCGAACTCGATGATAGCCCCGTCAGCACCCCACACATGCCATAATTGAGTAGCATAATGACATCATCCATGGTCACATGGGTTTCAGATCCGTCCCTTATGCTAAGATACTAGTCAAGCCGTTTATTCTTTTGTGGCACCATATTATCAACCATGGAAATGAATTCTAGCCTCAGTTTTAATCATCCCTCATTTTCCTCAGGGTAGGTAGACTAGACATCCTACATCCATCTGCCCTTCTTGAAGACGGTATCAGAATATTCTTATTCACTATGTCTCCCATTTCATGTGGAATACATACTTGTGTTCTGTCGTTCAATCATTAGGATACCTTTCTGGAAAGGACCAGACATCATATGCTTGATGCAATGAACTTTTTAGAGTCTAGGGAGTGATCTACGCCATGGAACTGATTTTTTGAGCCATATATCCACTCCAATGGAATCTGGATATTTGATTGCCTATCATTTCGACCGTTTTCACACTTACCCCAAAATATCACATAGACAGTGGCTCTTGGGAATGAGCGGATCGTACTCTCCGATAACCAGTTCTCCCTTCTGCAACTTTCGAGGTTCAGAATCATTTCCACTTAGACAATTTGTGCCATTTTTAAGGTGGATTTTTCATTTCACCAAAACCACAAAAAAATTATACCAAAGGATATAGTAAACATCATTATGTTCCATGTCCTCCGCCTCTGACAGAGACCTTATGCTACAACCTTCACCATTTAGGGGCAAGGGAGTAGCTGGTACCATACCTTGCACTTCTTTAGGAGCTTGAATTTTCTCTACATGAGTCCAATCAAAATCATAGGTAAGACAATTTTCCTCCTGGGACAAGTCAAGGATCATGCAGTGAATAAAGAATGACCTATGCACCTAGACCCTCCAATCGGAAGTGATGCCATTAGGATCATAATTCTATGCACGAGTCACCTAAAAATTCATGGCCTTCAAAATTTTCTCCACCATTGGTAACGTTGATGGATTCTTCACAACGAAGGGCTCAAAATCGATAGGGTATTTGATACAATATTCCCTCCTGTGTGCAGTAAAATTATCCTCATAAGTAGAAATGATTTGCCTAATCAACTCTAGTGCGAGTACTGAGGGAGTTAGGTAAACTGGTAGCATGAAATGGGCAGCAGAAAAACCATATACCCTGATAACTGAATACGTCAGAATCAGAAACCAATATCCAATACTATCTTGTTGCAAGGGATCCTTCATGTCTTCTGATATCCTCTTCTCTTTAGGGTCGAATAGTCTATAGATGCTGAGGAAAAGTTTGTCAATGAATAAGGTGTAAGACCAATCCTGGAACTTCTAGACAGACCGAGGCCAATCTTTGAACACCTCTAGATCCATGACTTCAAGGGTCTGCCGGTTAGAACTGGCTATGATGGAAAATAGATACACTTGGTATCTAAATTGCTTATCCAAATCAAACTTCTCAAGCTGAGAATTGATTTCTCCGTCGAAGAATTCATCGATCTTAATTCATGACGCATATTGAATCAAGTAAAGGAGAATGCCTAGCATTACTTCAAAGACCATGCTATCGCTATCAAGACCTAGGATTTGAATCAAGAAGGAGATGGCTGATACGACAGGCTTTATGAATAATTTGGAGTTTATTGCGGTGATAAGGGTATCTAAGAGAACTGGGGTGTTCAAAATGGTCTGGAAAAATTTATACTTGGATTCTATGTCAGGTTTCCCAAACACCCATAGAACCTCTGATTCGATGAAGGGGGTCAGGACCTGAGATTGGGATTCAAAGAGACCCAGGGCAGCCCTAATAGATTATGGTGTAATTTTGCAAACAAAATGGGAGTGGGTATCATCTAAGATGTCCATCCCAGTGGGGGACTAATTGGAGGATACCCTTTGGACAATATCCAGGAAATTGGGCAATTTTTCTAATGTGAACCCTATTAAGGATGACTTTAAATTTACAAACAGTTCTCGCTAGTATCCAAAAGGTGACAACAAACCAGTCTGGGAATCACTAACAAAGGAAAACAACAAACAAGGATCATAAGTTTCATAAAGTTGATCGCAGATGATCTCCTCAAAAGGGTAAAGGCTTTTTATAGACGAGGCCATGGAAAAAATATCAAAAGGTTTGATAAACGATGAATGAGTACCTGGTGGTGATGGTCGACATTTCTGGAGGTTGCAGTTGTATCCAGCTGACTCGTGCTTAGCATACGTCGGATTTGCAGGGTGGTGGGACTATTAATGGATTGTTAATGTCAATTTGTTTAGCCTTATAAACCATAGAGTTCCCTAAAAGTGACCTTTGTAACTCCAATCTTCGAGCGCAATATCCAATGGGGAGGCACCCACCAGATTTCACAAATTTGTTTCTTTTCTTCAGAGTTATATTAATGGATTAGAATCTTAAATATCTTGGCTTTAGTATAAAAACCAAAATATTATGTAATTGATGTTTGGATTTTGTTATTATAAGGTGGAAGCTTGTATGGTGTAATATATGGTCATCATGTGTTGTGATGTGCTAGTAAAAGATATTTTCGAACACATATGGGTGTACTACATGAATATTCCTAACCGTAAATTGGAAGGAAGTTGAGAGGCCAACTCTAGAGGAGCTAATTAGAGAAATTGGGTTGGTTTTATTTTCAAATGGCCAAAAAAAGGGATTGGACAAATTTGAAAATGAGGTATACTTTTTATATTTGATTGTTCAATATGATATTTTATAACATATGTCTTCATTCTAATTTGTAGTGGTTTTTTCTTACGTGATGTCAAAATTGTTTTTTTTGTAGGATGTCAAAGAAATATCAAGTCAGGGTTGAACAATTCATAGCGTTTGTAAAAAGGCATTCAGAGGATAATAACACCACAAGATTTCCTTGTAAAAATGTTGCAATGTTACAGTATTAATGTTTGAGGAAGTACAAGGCCACTTGATAATTCATCGTATACTAAGTTCATATAAAACTTGGTTTTTCCATGGAGAAAGAATTCCTACTCAAGACTATAAATTTGACAAGAGAAAGCAATGCCACACAATAGAGATGCATGATTTGCCTCAAGAAATTACACATGGTGATGAACACATAGTTGGACATCAATATGATAATCATAATCATGAGTTTGCAGCATTGCTTACAAATGATACTGAAGTTCTTTAGAAGGATGATCATAACGAGGAAACCATGGTTGATGATCGCATGGTTGAAATGGTGAATGATGCTTATCAATATTATAATGAAAATCCAGATGTGAATTGTGAAAATGACCAAGTAGAATCAATGGAAGAATTTTTTTTTATCAATCAATATATGAAGTTAATTGAAAATGACAAGGCACCATTGTACCCAGGTTGCACTATTTTCACTAAGCTATCATCCATTGTGAAATTGTACAAACTTAAAGTGAGAAATGGATGGTATGATGCAAGTTTCAACTAGATGTTGAAGTTGCAAAGAGATGCTTCCAACAAGAAATACCCTTCCAGAATCTACATATGCTGCAAAAGGTTTGATTAAATCAGTTGGATTAGACTATGAAATGATACATGCATGCCACAATGATTGCATTTTATTTGCGGTAATTATGAAAAAATAAATGAATGCCCAACATGTGGTGAATCAAGATGGAAGTTTGATGCTCATTCTAGAAAGGTGCATACATGTGTCCCAGCCAAAGTGCTGAAGTATTTCCCTATAGTGTCGAGGTTGAAGAGAATGTACAGGTATGATTTTGAACTCTTATAATTCCATTATATCATACAGCTTCATGTAATACCAACCTACTAAAAATCATCTTCTTTAATCTACTAATTATTGCAATGTATATATGATTCTTTATGTTTTTGTTACAGGTCTAAATATATTTCAGAGAAAATGAGGTGGCATCATAAGAATGCAAGTAAGGATGGAATAATGCACCACCCAGTTGATATCCCTGCATGGAAAAGTATAGATTCTAAATGGGTTGAGTTTCCAACGATCCTCGCAATGTATGACATGCAATGGTAGTGGAGGATTTAATCCTTTTGGAATCTTGAGTAATACTCACAGTGTATGGCTAGTAGTGCTAGTCACATATAACCTTCTGCCATGGTTATGCACGAAAAGGAGATTTTGTTTGTTGTCGTTGTTAATACCTGGTCCCAAGCAACCAGAAAATGACATAGATGTTTATTTGGAACCATTGGTAAATGAACTAAAACTAACATGGGGCAAAGGGGAAAGGACATACAATGCTCATTGAAGGTCATTCTTTAATATGAAGTCTATATTAATGTGGGTAATCCATGACTTTCTTGCTTATGGAAATATGCCTGGTTGCATGACTAAAGGTTTTTGTGCATGCCCTATATGTGGAAAGAACATAGATTCAATGTATCTCAAATATAGTAGGAAGTGTGTGTACATGGGAAATAGGAGATATCTTCCAATAAATCATAAGTATCGTTCACAAAAGGCCCATTTTATGGGATGTCTGAGCATCTCATTGCACCTACAATTGTACAAGTGTCAAATATTTTTACAAAAACAGAAGGAACGGAAGAGAAATGGGGAAAGTCTAAAAGTACAAAAAGAAAGCAAAATTTAAAAAAAGGTTAAAATTCAAAGGCTGATGTGTGGAAGAAAAGGTCAATTCTATTCAATTACCATATTGGGAGGTTTGTGCACACATTAACTTAAGGCCTAAAATGTACAATGCTTGAAGGATTTCATTGTGTTTAATTGGAATATATTGTTTAGTTTTGCTTTGATGTTATAATTCATTGATTTTTTTATACAGTTGGATGCAAAAATTCCTAGTGCATCACATTTTAGATTTAATGCACATAGAAATAAACGTATGCGAAAGTATTTTTGGAACTTTTCTGGATATAAAAGATAAATCAGAGGATGGGAAAAATTCTCATGATGACTTACAACAGTTGGGTATAAGGAAGTCAACGTGGCCAAAACAAAAAGGCAAAAAAATATTTCTTCCACCAACACCACACATTGTTCACGTTAAAAGTTCCAAATCGATATAGTTCAAACCCTAGAAATAATGTATCTATGAATTATCTCAAGCTTCATAGTATGAAAGCACATGATTTCCATGTTCTCATGCAGCAAATGCTTCCATTATCATTGCGCCATGTGATACCAAAAGAAGTTCACAACTCTATTTGCATGCTTTGCTTCTTTTATAGGCAAATTTGTGCAAAAATGGTGGATCCAACAGATCTTGATAACTTACAAGATGATGTTGTGGAAACTTTGTGCTTACTCAAAAAATATTCCAACCTTCATTCTTTGATATAATGATACATTTGACTATACGCTTGGTGTGAGAGCTACGTTATTGTGGACCAGTTGCATATCAATGGATGTACCCTTTTAAAAGGTCAGTGGCATTTTATTAAGTGCAAATCCACATAAATTTCAACATTTTATGTGCATATAATAATAATACATTACTAGAAACTTTGTATTCATACTTTTAATTTCACTACAAATTGTATGTTTTTTTCTAGGAACATGAAAGTTTTCAAAAGTTATTTGAAAAATAAGAATAGGCCCGAAGGATGCATAGCTGAAAACTACACTGTGGAGGAATCCACAAAATTTTGTGCTAGATATGTTGAAGGTATGGAATATATTGAAAGAATTCCTAATAAAAATGAATCTTGAGATGATGAAGAAGGAGAGGTTGGACAATATGGGAAGGCCTTATCTAGTGGAACTTCTATTGAATTAGATAAAACTAGTTTGTTACAAGCCCACAGATGGGTCTTGCACAACGTAGATGAATTTCAACCTTGTATAGAGTAAGTAATAAGCACATCCTTATGAAATCATTTTTTATTATAATATATCACAATATTTTCATAAATTTTTTATTCACATTACTTGAAAATGGGATGCACTTAACAAAAATTTCCAATAATAACATCAAAGCACAAAAAGATGAAGTCTTACTACAAAAGCTCCACAACCAACAATTTAGTGATTGGCTAATAAAACAGATAATGATATGTTCTTCATATTAGATTTAATTGAACTTCATTGATGACGAATATTATGACGTATGAAGGTGAGATTCTTTTAATATGTTTTGAAATTCAATGGTTTTGTAAGGACATTTAAAAATTTACAGGTGGAAGGAAAGGAACACATTTTTGATACCCTTAAATGGTTAGCATGTGGACCAAGGACATATGCAACTAAGTATAATGGCTACTTAATCAATAGGTGTATATTTCAAGTTAAAATCACAGAAAATGTGAGGGCCACCCAAAATAGCGGTGTGTGCATATATGCACAAACCTTAATGATATCAAGTGCAAAGGAGAAAAAACCTATACATCAAACACCAACATATCATGGAGTGATTCAAGAAATAATGTTATTGTACTACTATTTAGTGTAGTATCCATTGTTCAAATGTGATTGGATAGATGTACACAACAAGAATGAAATGAAAGTTGATGAACTTGGTTTCACCATGTTGAATCTGAAGAGATGCTTGAGTAAGGATAGAATGCAAGATGATCCATTTATACTAGCATCACAAGCGAAACAGGTATTTTATGTACAAGATCCATTAGAGAAGGACGAGTGTGTAGTTTTTACATGCCCTCTGAAGGGACCAAGAAATTGTAATAGATATGAATTGGAGTATGCAGATTTATAAAGTGTTGCAGATTTTGAAGGGATGAAATGCAAAGTGGATGAAGCAATAGGTGATGCTAGCATGGATTATCTTCGACAAGATTGTGAAGGAAAATTGTTGGATGTTGTTCATTAAGTAACATCCATGATTTATTTATCAGTTGTCATTTAAGTTGTATCTATGAAAATTTATATCTTAGATTATTACTTGGATTTACCTTTCTGCTATTGTTTATGCATGAATCTTATATGTTTTATTCCGTTATGTAACTTTCATTTATTTTTACAGTAGATAGATTGGGTGTGGGGAATTGAGAGTGATGTGAGGGGGGGGAGGGTCCAGATGAGCTTCAACATTCACGTGGTTGGATTTGTTTAGTAGAGAATAAGATATTCTTAAAACCAAGAGAAGCTCATTCAGGTATTTTTCATTTCATTTTCTTACCATTTCATATATGTTATGACTTTTTTTACATTTATATCAATGACTTATATGAACATACCATTTTAGCATTATATGTGTAGGTCTTCGCAATGGAAAGGAATATAATGAAAAATTGTATCGTTCTCTAATGCATATTTGTAAGTTATCCCCATAAACAATTTGTCAATTAGATATCTTATTGTCATTCCATTGATTATAATGTGTTCATTTCTTCATTTTAAGTACAATTGTACTTGTCTATTTCAAATGAAATGATTTTATTGCACATTTGTTGAAGGAAATTAGTTGATTTGGGATAGTTATTGACCACGAGCAGGTAATGTAATGAAAAATATTGAAAGTATTTGATTACAACATATTTATTAAAACCATAAGTATACCCTATTGATGGTGTAACAACTAATTTCTGAGAAATATTTGTGTAAAGCATAGAGGACGCCAAGCTCATCTGATGTTTTTGGAATCAAAGATGAACTTTGAGGTATAGATCCTTATTATCAATACAATTTCAACATTCTGTGGGAGTATCACCTATAGGTTTCCTTTTAGGCATTGGGAGTATCACCTATAAGTATCCTGAAGCTTCCCTGACCACTATTAAAGTATTTTACATAGGTCTTCTGGCCCCCAAGACTAACTTTGAAATAGGGATAGAAGTTAGTTACAATCTTGATAAAAAAAACTTAACAACGTCGGATGTGTCACATTCACCACAATTAGCACACACAAAACAAAACATTATAGAGCGATGCACATCCTGGTCTTAAATGGTAGCGCAACGTTGTTGAGCCCAGATTTATTATCATTTTTGGAAGTTAAATAACACATTTAAACACATGGTTTATTATCTTTTGTCTATTTTATGTCACGCAGATCATTATTCAACCTCTAGTATGAGTATATTCAAGGTTTATATGGAACCTTTTATTATTATCATCTTTTATGGTTTTAATTAATTAAAAATAACATTATTGGATTAAGATTATTGCACGTTGGCATTTGATTAGTTAGAAATCATAATGGTCAGGCTAAAATTAGAGAGTAATCAACCACTAAAGGGTCGACTTGCTCAATCTCTTGAAAACAATATAAATACAAGCCTCTGCGTGAGTGTTGGGTGTAGATTAATTTCCTTAGTTAGTCGGTCTTTTTTCTGAAGAGAAGAGCTATGTACCTTTGATCCTAATTTTTAATAAGAAGCTATATGTTTTGTTGTTCATGAGCATGTTAGTGTAAGCATTTAGCAAGCCATTACCCATGATTGCTAAGAGGGCCTCTCATCAACCAGAGCTTTCTTTTCTTGTTTATTTCATTCATTTTTTTTTGTTGTAGCTTGTTTAATTTATAGTCTCTTTTATTATCTTTCTATTGCAATTTTATTTTTGAATTAGACAACTAACTGCACAAATAATTTGCTTTCAGCGTTTTTTCAATCACCTCATTTCTAGTTTATTGATAGTTTATTTTCCAGTTAGTTAAATAGATTGTTGTTTATCAAATTAAATAGATTTAGTTTTATCTATTTCTTTTCTATTTTAAATTATCAGTTTATGCAATTTACATTTCAATTTATTAATATGCAAAGATTTATTTATGTTCAAGAAGTTGTTTAAGTTTATTTTACTGTCAACTCTGATGATTAAATAGGTTTATTTATTTCCTATATGGATTGTATTTACATGTGCACAAAATCAACTAATAATTAGATCATTTAGGTATTTTTCTACCGTTTTCTATATATAGACTGCCTTCCAGTCTCTTGTCCAGTCATCTGTCCAGTTTGTTGTTCAATTCACTGTTTCATTTTTAATGTTTTTAATGAGTTTTGAATCTGTTTGAAGCTTTGCTTCTTTGTTTTTTTTATATATGCTTTGACTGTAATAGTTAAATGACAGTTTTATTTATCATTTAGACTTAAAGTTATATTGTTTTCATTTATTAAAGTTTTATCCTTTCACTTTAAACATGGTTTTGAGTTAGGTCATGTATTGTTTCTTTTATTTGTTTCTGATTTCTTTTTGTTGACATTCTTGTATTGTTTTATCATTATGATTTTGGACTAATTTATCCATCTATGTGTGAACTTAGGATTAGCAATGTTATCTTCAAGAATAATTTCCTTTTTCGCGGTGTGATTACCAAAAAACCATTCACTTATAAGTTAGGACTCCTTTGTACCCTAGCATTTCAATCAGAAGTTGTTTGCTCACAAGATAAGTTATTAATCTATTTGCTATTATGTTCCCCGTAAAAACTTTCCTTGTGTAAGTTAGTTATTCAATAAACATTATATTGCAGATTAGCTTGTCATTGTGAAATAATACTGTTTATGTTTTTATCCTTCAGTAATCCTTTATAGAATAAATATTTTGGCTTATTTCGGTTCTAAATTACTTTAATAGTTGTAGTCTTAAAATTTTGACTCAGTTTTTCATTTTGAATCTACAATGCCTTAGGAATCTACCTTCGCATATATTTTGCATCAACTCTAAGCCTACCAACCCTAGTTAATAATTAAATATTAGGTGTATTAATCTAGTCATTATAACACCCAACATTTTGGCGTTGTTGCCGAGAGGTTGTTTTGTAAGGTAGAATAAATAGAATTTTCTTATGAAGTTTAGTAATAAGCTGGTGGAAGGGGAGCTATAAGACAAGAGGTAAGAACCTATGCATCTGTTATAACAAGCGCCCCCAAATCCAGTAATAGTAGTAGCATAGGATTTTCTTTAGTTTAGTTTTTCATGAATAGACCTATAGATTCTAAATGTAGATACATTAAAACTAGTTCTCCTAGACCCATCGCTTTTCGGTATTTTGTTTCTTTCTTTTTATACAAAAGAATTAGTGTGAGTGTAGAACTTATTTTACGATTTAAATCACCTAGTGGTGTTGTAAGCACCACCCACCTTGTTAACAAATTGACAGGAACATTCGAAAGAGGAACCCCAATATAATACATGAATAACTACTTATGTTGTGGGAGGATGAAGAAGTTGTTACCTTTGAATTACCCATTAGAGATCCAAGAGGAGTGGCACAAATAAAGTACATTCTCCCATCTATTTTACCAAATTTTCATGGATTAGAGAATAAATACCCTGATGAATTTTTATTTCAATTGGAAATACCTTGTAGGGGATATGATGTTCAAAATATGAAACATTTTTCCTCTTACCATGAAAGGACAGCCCTATGATGGTTCATGAGCCCAGGTGGGAACTGCATTCAAACTTGGGAAGATTTGAAACATATATTATTAAAATGATACCAAGATTATTGTAGAGTCAAGGAGGATATCTTTGAAATAACCTAGGAAGAAGAACAAATTTTGGAAAACTATGTCGAATGCTTTCAATACAACCTTCAGAGATCAAAACTAAGACAGTCACAGAAGGATACCTTGAAAAAATGTTTACTCAAAGGCATAAAAAATGAATATTTAGAAATTTTAAATCTGATGGGAACAGGTGATGAATTTCAGTTATCATATATGATTTTTTTGAATTATGTAGAAGGTATTCAAGAGGGAAATTCAAGACTTGCAAGAATATACCTTCTTCTCAGTCATTTCAGCCTCATCTTAACCCCCATCAACCTTGTTCACAAAGCATTTCTGTTTCATCTAATGATCATAGGGATACTCTCTCTTATGATGCAAAACTTCCTTTTCTACAAGATTTTCAAAAAAACCCTATTTACCCAGCAGGATCAATCACACAAGCCAATCAATTGCACTAGCCACAAACACCTTCTCATAAAATTCCTCTATTCCCTATGCATATTCATGTTCACTCTATTCCACATTATAACAATAATAAAGCAGTACAATATGGTTACAGTGTTTCACTGCAACATTTACCCACCTCACCTACCTGACCAACATTATTACAATAACTTTATACGAGACCTAGAGAGGTGGTAGATCTAGGAGACATAGACAATATGGAAGAAAATGAAGTTTCTACTTGGCCTTTTCCACAAGAAGATAAGATCGACATAGAATGCATTTCATTTGATGAAGGATGGACATTAGAACCTAAATATTCCCCATCACCAAACTCAGATTATATACACATTATAGGGTTTAATAAAAGACCTCATGACATAACAAATGATGGAGAGAATCTAGAATACATAAGTTGTTATATTTTTAACATTAAGCTGGGATTATATTAAAAATCTAACATGGTATCAGAGATAACCTGAGAAGAAGACACTATGCAATTGCGGGAACTACGGATTCCTACTTTGTGGATCTCTCTCCATATATTTTCAACAAAATAAGGTTGGAATAACTCTCCTCCCTAGGGCGCATCTTTCTGTCAAAGTAGAATCCAATTCTGAGGTTTTTCTGTTTTGGACCCGACACAACTACTGGAAATTAGGGATTTCCACAGAAGTGGAATTTTTCAGTGAGCCCAGGCCTGGATTGATATCCTCCTCAAAATTGAAGTTAGGGATCAAGATCAAAGAATTTGGTTGGAGATAACTTCGAAAAACAAAAACCCTAATCTTCTCTTGAACCAGCACTGCAAAATTTCAACTCCAAATCTAGAGCTGACATGTTGACCTGGTAAGATCTAAATCTTTTGTATTTCCATTTGAGGCTCTCAGTTAAGATGTCTCATCATACCAAGATTTATGAAAATCTTGAGGGAGTTGATAACTTCCAATCCTGGAAGTATAGGATCTCCCTGGTCCTGGAAGAAAATGAGTTGGACTCCTATATCAGTGAGGAGGTTCCAGTTCTAGAGGGAGATGAGGCAAAGGCATTACATAAGAAGAAATTGGATATGGAAAATAGGATCATTGCTGAATCAATCAAGGATCACCTCAAAGCACAGGTGTCCTCCCTAAAGACACCTAAATATATGTTTGATGCCCTAACCAAATTGTTTGAAGGGAAGAACATAAACCAGAAGATGACTCTAAGAAACCAACTGAAGAATGTAAAGATCCAGAATGCAAAGACCATCCAGTCTTACTTTACAAGGGTATCTTAGAGAAAGGAATGGATAGAAGCGGTAGATGAAGAAGTGGAGAATGAAAAGATTGTAATGACCACCTTGAATGGTCTCCCTAGATCATGGGACTCCTTGATTCAAGGAATCTATGTTAGAAAGAAGTTAGTCAAGTTAAGCAAACTATGGGAAGAGTGCTCTTAAGAAGAATCTTGAATAGCAGCTCAAGAAGAAAATTGGGAAGTGAAGATCAAGCTCTCATGGTACACTCGAAGAAAACCAGAAGAAGTTCTCATCACCGCAGAGGTAAGCACTCTCACAAAGATAACACTAGAAATGATTTGTCTAGAATTAGATGTTATACATGTGATGAGAAAGGACACTATGCTAGAGAATGTCCTAGAAACAAAAATATCTCTCACAAGAAGAAGGGAAACAAGAGAAGAAATCATGCTCATGCTGCAGAGGATGAAAAACCTTCTACAAAGAGAACCAGATATGAGAGTGAAGATTCTTCAAGTGACTCAAGAATATGTCTTGATTTCCACTCTTACGGGAAACATTACTCATGGAAGAAATGATTGGCTTATAGACAATGGGGATTCCAAACATATGATAGGATTCAAGGAATCATTTGTGAAACTATCAGAACATGAATCACTTCACAAGGTGAAGCTCAGAGATGACTGCCAGTATCCACTAAAAGGTAGTGGGGAATCCTCCTATAAACTAGACTCTGGAAAGTCTATTACAATGAAGAAAGTATTTTTTGTACCAGGACTAAAGAAGAATCTCCTCTCTATATCCGCATTAGATGCAAAAGGAATGAAGGTTGCATTTATAGATGGCCAAGTCATCATGTGGCCAAAGGGAAAGACTATTGATGATGCAGTAGTGATTGGGGAACAAAAAGGAGGTTTGTACAAATTGAATGACCATCTAGAATAAGCCTTGGTCCGTGACACAGTAGAGCCAAATGAACTTTGGCATAGAAGGCTTGCACATGTGCATTACAGAGCACTACCACTTGCAAGCAAAGCTATTGAAGGTCTTCCAAAAATACAAGAAAAACATGATGGGGTCTGCAAAGGATGTGCAAATGGAAAGAACACGAAGAAGAAATTTCCAGGTAGCGAGATCAAAGAAAAAGGAATCTTGGAAATCATCCACTCCGATGTATGCATGCCAATATCATCAAAATCATAAGCGGGTATGTATACTATGTTTCATTCATTGATGACTTTTCTAGGAAGACATGGATTTACTTCATGAAGAACAAAGATGAAGTATTTAGCAAGTCAAGGAATTCAAAGCCTTGATTGAGAATCACATAGAAAATAAGATCAAGACCTTTCAATTAAATAATGGCAGAGAATTCACATCAATTGATTTCAAAGAGTTATGCAAATACTCAGGGATTAGGAGGGAGTTTTCCACCCCATATAATCCACAACAGAATGGGATTGCAAAAAGGAAGAATAGAACTATCATGGAAGCTGCAAGAGATATTCTTCATTATCAAGATCTTCCTATGCATCTATGGGCAGAAGCTGCAAGGACAACAATGTATGTACAGAATCATACTCCACACAGAGTAATCAAGAACAAGACACCTGAAGAAGTCTTTTTCAGCAAGAAACCAGAAGTCAGCCATCTCAAAATATTCAGTTGTTGAGTGTACATACATATTCCGAAAGAGACGAGGAAAAAATTAGATCCTTCAGAAAAGAAGGGTATATTTGTGGGATACTTTGAAAGCTCGAAGGATTATAGAATATACTTCCTAGGATTCAAGAAGATCAACATCAGCAGGGATGTGACATTTGACAAATAATCATCTTACAACAAATCCAAAAAGAAACTTGCTGATGCTCTTAAAGAAGTGGAAGCACCCAAGATTCATGATACAACCATGAATGAAGAAACTCAAGCAGAAGATCGAGAATGTGAAGAAACATAAGAACCTGTAGATCCACCTTAGGAGAAAAATCCTCATAAGAGGAAACCTGCTTGGGTATGAGAAGCTATCAAAGGTGCAGAAAGATATGGGGCTCCAGAAGAGAATCACAGAGAAAGAAAGAGGACCAGATCCTGCTCCGGATATGTAGCTTTATTATGTGATTTCATCGATAATGAACCTTCTAATTATGAAGAAGTAGTAGAACGGAAAGAATGGAAGGATGCTATGATCAAAGAGTATCAATCGATCATGAAGAATGATGTTTGGGATGTTGCCCCAAGACCAGAAGGGAAGTCAGTTGTAACTTCCAAATGGATCTACAAGATCAAGCATGCTACAGACGGTAGCATTGAAAAATATAAAGCAAGATTTGTTGCTCATGGTTTCTCCCAAAAAGAAGGAATAGATTATGAAGAAACTTTTGCACCTGTAGCCATATACACTTCCATCAGATTAGTACTTTCTCTAGTTGCAATGATGAAATGGAAGATACACCAGATGGATGACAAGACTGCTTTCTTGAATGGCGTAGTGGAAGAGGAAGTGTATGTAGAGAAGCCACTTGATTTTGAGACACATGATAGGGAGTCTCATGTGTGTATATTGAAGAAATCCTTGTACAATTTGAAATAGGCACCCAAGACATGGTACGACAGAATTGACAGCTTTCTATCCAGTTTGGGCTTTACCAAGAGTAAAGCAGATTCCAACCTTTACTACAAGGTTGAAGATGGAAACCTAGTGATGCTCCTACTGTATGTAGATGATCTATTTATAACAGGTATGAATGGGTTGATTGCTGATACAAAGAGGAAGCTTTCTGCTACGTTCGAAATGAAGGACTTGGGTATGATGCATTATTTTCTAGGCATGGAGGTGTGCTAGAATGCAGATGGAATTTCTCTGGGACAAGGGAAATATACAGTAGAGATCCTGAAAAGGTTTGGGATGATGGACTGCAAGGCTATGGCCACATCTATGGCATCGAACCTGAAGCTATTGAGTGATGCTTCATTAGAGATGGTTGATGCTACGATGTATCATCAAATGATTGGGTCCTTGATGTACCTGATGAACACAAGACCAGATATTTGCTTTGCTGTGAACACCTTGTGCCAGTTCCTGACAGATCTGAGACATGTTCACTTGATTACTGCAAATCATATTCTGAGGTATCTGAAGGGTACAGTTGATTATGGGCTCAACTATGAGGTGAGTTAGAAGATTAACCTGGATGGTTATGTTGATTCTAATTGGGCAGGAAGTAGGAAGAGCACTTCAGGGTGTTGCTTCAGTATGGGATCAGGTGTGATCTCTTGGTTTAGCAGGAAGCAATCATGTGTGGCACTGAGTATAGTTGAAGTAGAGTATGTGACAGCTTCTTCAGCTAGTTGTGAGGTAGTATGGCTAAGGAAGCTACTATCTGATTTATTTGATCTCCAGTTGGATACTACTTGTATATATTGTGACAACCAAAGTTGTGTGAAGTTGTTGGAGAACCCGGTGTTCCATGAGAAGTCAAAGCATATCGAGATCAAGTATCACTATATCAGGAATATGGTGCAGAGGGGAGCAGTGAAGCTCTAGTATGTTGCGACAGATGAAAAAATAGCTTATGTGTTAATGAACCCATTGGCTAGAGTGAAGTTTGAGTACTTCAGGGAGAAGCTTGGTGGTCTCCAGATCAAGGTTTCTTCCAAGGGGAAGTGATGAGTCTGTGATCCATTCTGACATGGTGAGAGGATTGGTTCCTTCCATGGTTAGATGTAAGGGTTGAGCCATTCTATCATGGTGAGAGGATTGGTTCCTTCCATGTCAGCTATGAGTGTTGAGCCATTTTGATATGACTATAGGATTGGTTCCTACATGATCAGATATAAGGGCTATTTCCATTCTTTGAATGGAGCTTCCTGGTGCGTTACCAAGAATACTCGGTCTAGGACTGAGGGGCCTTTCTGGTACGATTGTAAGATGTAGTCTTACATGATCAGATGTGAGCGCATGGCCATTCTGATGTGATTGAGGGATGTGTTCCCACTTGATCAGATATAAGGGTTGTTTCCATTCTTGGAATGGATCTGCCTGGTGAGTTACCAGGAAAACTCAGTCTGGGACTGAGGGCCGTTCTGATATGACTGTGTGATGTGTTCTCACATGATCAAATATGAGTGCATGGACATTCTGATGTGATTGAGGGATGTGTTCCCACTTGAATAAATATAAGGGATTTTTTCATTCTCTAGGAGAAAGGAGGCATCTGGTTAGTGACCAAGAACCCTCAGTCTGGGACTTAGTGCCCTTCTAACATGGTTAGATGATTAAGTTCCTTCCATGGTTAGATGTAAGTGCTATGCCTTTTCATAGATGGTAGTAGGTGTGTCCTACCATGCTGATGATTGTAATTGTTGTACCTTTTCATAGATGGTAGTAGGTGTGTCCTACCATGCTGGTGATTATAAGTGCTGAGCCTTTCCACAGATGATAGTAGTTGTGTCCTATCATGCTGGTGGATGTGAGTGATGTGCCTTTCCACATATGATAGTAGTTGTGTCCTATCATGTTGGTGGTTGTAAGTGTTGAGCCTTTTCTCAGATGATAGTAGTTGTGTCCTATCATGCTAGCGAATGTGAGCACTCCTTTCTGATGTGATTATAGGATTGCTTCCTACATGATCAGATGTGAGTGTTGGATATGCCTTTCTGACATGGTGTTGGATGTGTTCCTATCATGGTCAGATGTAAGTGCTGGGCAGGCCATTCTGACTTGGTGTCAGATATAAACGTTGAAGAAGACCTACATGGAGGTTAGGCATATAACCAGCATGAAAAAAAGTTGGCTCTGTAGAACTTCCCGTGACGAGAAGAATCATGAGATAGCACCTATGATGATCCAGTGATGATGATCCAGCAGTGATGATCCAGATCGAGTGATGATCCATATCCAGTCATGATCTAGATCGAGTGATGATCCATATCCAGTGATGATGTCCAGTGATGATCCAGATCTAGTGATGATGATCCAAATCCAGTGATGATCTAGATTCGATGATGAAGATAACTTGAAGATGAAGATGAAAAGAACTTGATGATGATCCAAATGATGCAGAGAAGAAGAGTTGTGCTGATAAATTGTGTCGAGAGAATACCTTCCTAGTTAAGAGGGAGTGTTGATGTAATTGTAACTTTGGAATGTATTCACTTGTATTTCTTATGTATTGTAACCCAATGTTTATTCTGGGATGTATTTGTAATGTAGTTGAGTCATTTCATGCCCCGATGTTCCTATCGGGATGTTCTATAATGTAAACAAGTTATGTCAAGTCATTGTGGGTAAGCCTCCTATTGGTCAAGGGTTAAAGTCCTCACTATTCTAGGGCACTCGGGTTATTAGACTCACCTAGTGAAGTCGGCCCTAGTTGGTGTCGAGCACCCTAAATGCAGATAAGTTATTATCAACACACAGAGCTTACGAAATTCATTGTCAACCCGAGGAAGTATTTTGTTTCAAAGGGTAAGTGCACAACATATGCTAAACACCAAATCATTGTAGTGAATACTGTTCTTAAACAACTATGTTCATCCCTCAGACTTTGTGTGATCCCACCAATCTTTTAACTCTACAATTTCAACCTTGTCCTTCTATGCATCAACCAGAAATGAAATCAACAATTACTGACAAAAAGGAAATCCTATTCACAGCCCATATTAAAGGAATTGCCTATTGATCTAATCACACTCGGAATCTGTAACCATAAATTAATTGTAATCTAGAAATTCAATTGCGACAGATCAAGCTCGGCTATTCTAAGAATTGAATTGCAGAAATAAAGATCAACAATTATAACAATCAAGAATTACAAAGGGTTCGTGGGATAACAACCTGAAACCATGAGATGAACAGAGCTGTGTACAGCTATTGAATAAATTGCATAAAGACTATCTACTCAGTCGACTGTTACGCTGTGACAGTTATCGATCTTAAGAAATGCAATACTGTAAATCACACATACTACTGCTGTGCACACAGAAAATATGATTAACGAAACATCACACAACCACAAATTAAAAGATCCTACCTTAACTTAGCAATCTCCGCGGAAGGCGGGCCCAGCCTTCACACAGAGATGTTGGATGAACAATGTACAGCTCCCTTAAACCAGCAGTAACTCTTTGTATTAAAAAGGAAGGATTATTACAGATTGCTCCCACCGTTAATACACTAAATGAATTAACTATTTTCCAACCCCCTGGGTCGAGACATCTTTCTGCATTTATACCTACAAGTGATAACATCCCATCCTATTACAAAGGGCAGCCATGAAGATCTCTGATCTTCAGGCGCCCTGAATAACATTGTTTGTTACAAGACGTGGCATGATACAATTATAGAAAATGCAAGAAGACTATTGACTGGCCCAGGAGTAGCGATCTTCTCAGATCGCCATAATATTCGAGCAGCTATCCTGAAGATCCCTCGATCATAGCACGTTCTGTTACGGCTGCTCTGACCGGCTCTTGTCTGGAATATCACGTGCCTCAATCGATGATGGACAGGTTGAGGATCCCTTTTGTTGCACGACCATCCCTCGTCCCTAGACTTGTTCAGCTCCATTCCCCTGTATTCTGCTCATCTCACATTATCTTCATAGATCACACATATTAGCACAATTTCGAGAGATAAATAGCCTTAATTGTCACAAGAATAAGCATTAACTAAGGTAAAATAATAATCAGTCTTACCTTGACAAATTAAGGAATAAAGTGAAGAAAGTCAGTCTGATTGGCATGCTAAGCAGTGTAAAACAAGGGAAGAAAGGTGATTAAAGATGGTTAAAAAGGGACCAAATTTGAACTCAACATCTCCCCCCAACTACCCTATTGCATGTCCTCATGCAACCACCTGCTTCACTTAGAATCTGAATCCTGCATTGAGCTCTGTTCGTGGAGAGAAGAAAAATTGTAGGGAAACTCAGGTTTCTTATCTGCCTTCAGAAAACCTCTGTGAATAACCCAGAACTGCCAATATTTCTGCTCCTCTGCCCTAGTCATGGAAAAATCCCTGTTGTATGGTTCTGCTGGCCACCAAATAAGAGGAAATTTGAACTTTAAACCCAGCCATTTGACTCCACATTCCTTCATACACCCTACATAACCCTTGACTCTTGAGAGTGCATGTTTAAAATTTTTAAAGCAGTAGGGGTCCCTGCTTTTCAGTGCAGAGGAGGCAGCCTACCATCTGTGCCGGCTGCCATCTAATGCAACCTGCTGCTACCTAGAAATAGATTTGGTACATGTGGAGATTACCTCCTCCTGCAGTTTCATGATGTGTTGCTCCTGGGAAGGAATGGAAAGAAAACTTTTATACCGAGCCAAGAGAATGCCAAGATTCTGGGGTTCACTACGGATCCATAAATTAGTATAGCCTTCATTGTGGTAAAAGGTCTGAAAAGACCTTTCCCACTGAACATGATTGTTCACAAAAGAGGCAAATGCTCGTAGCTAAACATATTCTGTGAATGGAACAGGATTTGAGTGCCGATCCATAGGGCATGCTATATCGTGCAGGTACAGTTCACATAGCAAGTTCTGCTCTTCAAAGTTGCTCCCAAGAAATGTCTCCAAAATTTTTTCTGAGGTTGCAATTTCAAATAACCTCCCCTCCTACACAACTTTTAATTTGAACCAGACAAACTGCTCGAAAAGAAACACTGGATAAGAGGAAGAGGGCTTCCTAGTGCCTATGAGTTCTCGGGATAGATCATACATTTGATCCTTATCCTTCTACATGGATGAGAATTTCTTCAATTTCTTTATCTCCTGCTGCAGCTCTTCTACCTGAACTCTGTGGCCCATACGTTCTTCAGCCCCCTGCTCTTCCAGCGCTCTAATAATTCTCTTATGCTCATCCAATGCAATTGTCTTTTTCTGGTTTTCTTGCACCTGACTTCTCCGTTTAATTACTTCCATCCTCAGGGCTGAAACTTCTGCTGTAAGATCTGAAATCTCCTTTTTATAATGTTCCTCCTGTTCTGCACCCAAATCAATAAAATTTCTACAAGGGAGGAGTATTGTCTCTTGTGAGACAGTGTCTTCCTGCACTTCTTCTATGAGAGTTGCTGGTTCTTGTGTGACATCAACATCCCCTGGATTTTCTTCCGTAACTGTGATTGATGCTTGTTGAGACACTGGTTCTTGTGTAACAGTGTCTTCTCCCTAATCCATCTACATTTCTAAATCTGATTCATGTGTTTCTGGTTCTTGTGTGACAGCAACATCTTTCAAGTTCTCCTCAGCATCAACCTCCATTGCTTTTAAGGACACTAGTTCTTGTGTGGCAGTGTCTTCCTCCTGCATTCCTGGATTCAATTCTTGTGTTGCTGGTTCTTGTGTGGCAGCAACACTTTTCAAACTCTCCTCAGGATCCATCTCCATTGCTTTTGGGGACACTGGTTCTTGTGTGGCAGTGTCTTCCTCCTGCATTCCTGGATTCAATGGTTGTGTTGTTGGTTCTTGTGTAGCAGCAACATCTTCGTTCCCCTGCTCTTGAGATTGGATATCTTTCCCATCATACAGCTCTTCCTCCAGCACCTCAGTGTCACCTGAGGCTATTGTCTATTCATCCTCACTACACTGTATATCGGGTGTGATATCTATCCCTGGATCATCTTCTGTTTGAAATTCAGGAATTCCCAAGGATGTTGGTTCTTGTGTGGCAACATCCTGGATTACCTCTTCATCCTCCTGTGGGTGTAGTTCTTCTCTAAGCTTTGTATCATAGGAACATTCTGGGTTTACAGTATCAAACTCTTCCTTAGGTTCCAGAGTGTCCTCCATTCCAGATTCTTTTCCTCTTCCCACCTGCATTTCTGAAATTGCAGTCCCCTGTTCAGGTTCATCAATGTTCTGCCCTCGTGGCTTAGTTTCTATCATCTCTATATCGTGGGGGAATTCTGGATTCGCAGTGCAATCCTCATTCCCATTATCACTCCTGATTTCATTCTCTGCTCCGGGATTAGTAGCAGCCTCAACAAGGATGATCAAAGATGCTGGTTCTTGTGTTGCAGCATCTTCTTCTTCTACAGGTTCTTCCCTTGTGGATGTGGGCTGTTGTACTGTGCGAATTATGACCCCATGGCCCTTCTTTTTGAAAATTTCCCCACAATTGGGGCACATTACTTGCTCCTCCTCCTTGTCAGGGTCAATAGATTCTGCTCCCTCGAGGTAGTCTGCCGCCTCCACCAATGTATACATTTTCTTCTCGCCTTGTTTCCTACAAGTTTCCTTCCATGTCTCCACTTCCCTTCGAAGTATTTGGACTTCCTCCTTTAATACTGTGTTTTCTTCCAGAAGTCCTTCAAGGCTGGGTTCTACCTCAACTGGCCTTTCTGGAGCATCCATTGGCCTTGGTACAAGGATTAGGATTTCAACCTGTGACTCCAGGGTTTCCCATCTTTTTCTGACTGCCTCTGAGATTGTATTTGGTTTGAGTCTTTTGCCTCCTATTGGTGCAGTTATGCTCGGCTCCTTAATTGGTCTCTTTCTTCCTTTTCGTGACGTTTTCGTTTGA
>LPNX010584428.1:788913-833442 GCA_001517045.1 Pseudotsuga menziesii
TCACGGGACTGGACATACTTCTTGGCATCCCTGAACAGAGTCGGCCAGTAATAGCCCATCCGCAGTGCTTTGTGCCCTGTGCTTTTATCTGCAAAGTGGCCTCCACAAGGCCCCTCATGACAGGCTTTTAATATAGAAAATATCTCATCTTCTCTTACACATCTCCTGATCTCAAGATCAGGCCCTGTGTAGAAAAGATGGCCATTTAACCAACAAAACCTGGCACTGCGCTGAATAATTTTTCTTTTTTCTCGTTTTGTCATATATGGCGGGAGCTTCCCTGCAACCAAATAGTTAGCAACATCTGCATACCATGGAGAATGAACTGAAAGTGCAAATAGATGCTCGTCTGGGAAAGAATCCTCAACAGGAAAACTGTCATCACTGTTAGTAAGACGGGATAAAAAGTCAGCAACAACATTTTCCTTCCTAGGTTTATCTATAATAGTGATATCAAATTCTTGTAACAACAAAAGCCATCTGGTCACTCTGGCATTAGTAACTGGTTTATTCATTAATTATTTGATGGCAGAGTGGTCAGTGTGCACAAATGTAGGATATCCGGTGATATAATGTCTAAATTTATTGATGGAGTAAACAATAGCAAGGAATTCTTTTTCAGTAACAGTGTAGTTAAGCTCAGCAGGGGCTAGATTTTTACTAACATAGTAAATGGCATAAGGTTTTTGGTCCTCCTGCTGTCCTAATACTGCCCCAATGGCAGTGTCAGAGGCATCTGAGGAGATATGGAAGGGCAGGGTCCAATTAGATCCCCGCAAGATAGGAGTTGTAGACAGCCTTGCTTTAAGTTCATCGAATGTTGTCTGGCATGCTTCATTCCACACAAACTGTGCATCCTTCATTAACAAAGAGAACATAGGAGAAGCCAGTTTGGAGAAGTTTTCTATGAATCTTCGATAATATCCAGCATGTCCCAGAAAGCTTCTCACCTCTTTCTGAGTTGAAGGAGTAGGTATATTCTGTATTACTTTAATTTTTGCAGGGTCTACCTGTATGCCATTGGCAGAGATAAAATGCCCCAATACCACCCCCTCACTCATCATCATATGGCACTTCTCAGTGCTTAATGAAAGCTGAGCCTGTTTACAGCGAGTTAAAACTTTCTTTAAATTTTCTAATGCCTCATCGAAATCCCTGCCATAGGGAGTGAAATCATCCATGAAGATTTCCATGCTATCATTGACTAATTCAGAGAATATGCCAATCACAGCTCTGTTCATCTCATGGTTTCAGGTTGTTATCCCACGAACCCTTTGTAATTCTTGATTGTTATAATTGTTGATCTTTATTTCTGCAATTCAATTCTTAGAATAGCCGAGCTTGATCTGTCACAATTGAATTTCTAGATTACAATTAATTTATGGTTACAGATTCCGAGTGTGATTAGATCAATAGGAAATTCCTTTAATCTGGGCTGTGAATAGGATTTCCTTTTTTTCAGTAATTGTTGATTTCATTTCTGGTTGATGCATAGAAGGACAAGGTTGAAATTGTAGAGTTAAAAGATTGGTGGGATCACACAAAGTCTGAGGGATGAACATAGTTGTTTAAGAACAGTATTCACTACAATGATTTGGTGTTTAGCATATATTGTGCGCTTACCCTTTGAAACAAAAGACTTCCTCGGGTTGACAATGAATTTCGTAAGCTCTGTGTGTTGATAATAACTTATCTGCATTTAGGGTGCTCGACATTTTGGCACCGTTGCCGGGGTTTAGTCAAGTAGGGAATTAGTATAAATAGAGAGCTAGCCTCTCTATTTATCACACACTCACTCACACTCAGTTGTAGTCTATAGCTGAGGAAGAAGAAGACACTGGGGCAAGGAAGAAAGAGGTTACTACTGTCGAGAGATCATCTTACTATTTTGGGGTCTTAATTTTGGTGTTGATTCTATCTTTGAGGAAGTTGTAGGGTTTTCTCCATTTATGGTTTCCCTGAGGAAAAACACTATGTTCATTGTCTCTTGTGTTTGATTGGTGTTCTTGTTATTCTCTCAGATAAAGATCCTAATACAATGCTAGCTTAATGTTAAAAATCTAACATAAGTGACATCGAAATATGGTTCCAATAGGAAACCAAGCCATGGTATCATCCTCTCCTTCAATGCTTATTGCTGCTAAATCAAACAGGTGGCTTGGTTCTTCATATCCAAACAATCACTATAATATTTTTCATTTATGTGGATAAAGGTATATTTTTAATTTTGTTTCGAACTTGGTTACATTGGAAGAATTCATATACTTGAATTGTTTTCTTTCTTTCTAAGTAGAATAGGATATTATGTAAATATATTTTTGTTTCTTTAGAATAAATAAGAGTCATTTCTAATAAATTGTTTGCAAGAGACTCTTTTTCTTTTTATGAATAAATATGAATCATCTAACAAGTGGTTTTGTAGTATTATTAGAAGAATTTTATCTATAAGCAGCACATGGAGTATTATTTGGAATACAGAAGTATGCTAAAATGCTCATCAAGTATCTGAACTTTTCTTGGGATACTTTTGAAAATTACAGCTTATAGTGACAATTAAAATAATTCCTTGTATATCATTCTTAACCATTTTTTTATGATTCAGATAGTTTTGGTATTTTGATTCAGACATGTATATTTCTGATTTTCTATTTTGGATAGTTGCTTGACAGACCTGCTTTCATTATCATATTTTTCACAATATCATCTTACACCTATGGATTACTAGTTCATCCTATACTTATTATCAAAACTTGTTTCTTAAATATTTTTTGTGATAACTCAGGAGTAAAGTGGAATTTTTGCTTGTGGGGAACACTACTTATCTTTTATGAAGAAGAAGGACTCTAAGGACAAAGAACAACTTTATCTTATTCTCTTTTGACATGATATATGGTCAAGGCCATTATGAAATTACTTATAAGTTTATTTTACAAAATATTATGTGTTTAGAAGGACTTAACACGCTCTCGTACCAATCAGATTCCATATATTTAATATCATTATACAAGGAAAACCCATTGGGGTATTGAACATGCCTGATGGCAGCGGGTCAATGCTAAGTAAAAACTTAAAACAAGGAAGCTCAATAAATGCAAGTAAACCCATCGGGGTACTGAACGGGCTCATTGGCAGAGGGACTATGCTTGCATGGTACCAAGATAAACCTATCGGGGTACTAAACAGGCCTGCTGGTAGTAGGGAAATATTGGGTAAAAGAGACTGGTTAATGTACAACTATGCACATGATTCGTAGAATAATGATAATATGAAGAAAAAAAATCAAATTTTATGAATAATATGTTAAGGACAATTGTTTATAATGTCATTTGAGAATTGTTGTAAGTTGGGCTTGGGCTCGGTCATCTAATTCAACAAATACCTAGGATGTCATTATCCTAGAAATGGGACCCATATCTACAAATCTCACACACTCCGAGGTAAGCTAAAAATATCTTATGATGACAAGATATCTTTAACATAAGGCATAGATGACTAGCTTTTCCTATGGCATTCTTTCAGTTATAATCAACATTCAAGTGGTTTTTCTAAGCACTGTTCTTTTTTTCATGAATATACATATCTGAATCATTTCCATTTACTAGTTAGTTTTTCTTTTTACGAAATATTAAAACAACGTGCTAATACTTTTTATTATCTGGAATAATATATTCTTCTCTCTTGTATGTCTTGCGAACATGCCATGTCTTTGGTTTGGGGGAGGATTAGGGAGATTCGTCTGCTTTTAACTATTATTATTTATGACAAAACTATTTATCTCTGACAAAATGATAAGTTGTTTTCAGGATCAGTGGAATTTATAGCATGGAGCATATTTTTACAGAAAATCAATAAGGAGGACTATATGAAGGATCGAAGGATAATCCAAATGACGATCTAATAAAACTTGGTGATATTACAACACTTATGATTACAATTTGCTAACCAAATTTTGTTTTTGGAAAATAGTTTTTACCTCCATGTCAATGCTTTGACCTTAAAAGTTTTTTTAATTATAATTTCACTCTTAGTAACCCTATCCTTTTACCCAATCATGCATGTAAACTATCAAATGACTGATTTTCTTGTTGATTAATCTTATCATAAATACAATTTATACCTCTTTGTGTCATATGTTCCACCTATCCAAAGTTTACTTAGGATATGGTTGACATAATTACAATGAATTCACTCATTCATGCATATGCACACATCTCGAAGTTCACAATGATAGCATGATCTCTTAAACAGATTAAAATTCTTGTTAGCCCATAATTTTTCACTGTCATTACTTCTGTAGGGCTATTTGATATGAAAGATATGTTATATGACTAAAGTTTAAATTACCTTTATTTCTAAAATTATCTTTCTTTTGCTCAGTGGGACCTGGCATTTCTTCGGTTTGCGGGAATGTTGAGCCCAAATTTATTATCATTTTTGGGCAGTTAAATAACACATTTAAACACATGTTTTATTATCTTTTGTCTATTTTATGTCACACAAATCATTATTCAACCTCAATTATGAGTATATTCAAGGTGTATATGGAACCTTTTTATTATTATCATTTTTTATGGTTTTAATTAATTAAAAATTACATTATTGGAGTACATTTGATATATTAATTGATTTACATATTTGTTTACAGCTTTCATAATCCTTTTTGGATATATTTATAAACAAAACGCATCAAGTTTACCATTCAGCCCGATCTACACAATTGTTGTCCAGCTGCGTGTCCAGCTCATCATGCAGCTCGATGTCTAAGCCTACCAACCCTAGTCAATAATTAAATATTAGTTGTATTAATCTAGTCACTATAACACCCAACAAGCATCTTCTATTTCAGGCTCACTTGTGTTGAAAATGACGGCTTAGGACGTTTATGGTAATTGCCTGCTGACAAGATTTGAGTTATTTCCTCACTTATTGGATATACAATATGTCTTCTCACTTCTGGGACATTTGTGTTCATTATGTGCTCAATGGAATTGTTCTTCCTGTGTCCACAGTTGGAAGGAAAGTTTTCGTTTTTTATGTGTTTAGCTCTCCACCCCGCCCCTTCCTCTCCTAGTAAAACTCTTATTTGGGGGGACTTGGGGAAGGACTGCATTGTTTTTTACAGTAACAAGTCCTTGAGGAGGCTTGTTAATCTTGTGCCTCTCTTCTCCTAGGAGGAGGGTCCTCCTATAGGTCATATAGTGCAACACTCCATGGATTCTTCATCACCCCAGCTAAAGTTGGCAAGTGGAATTCACAAAGATGATGATGAAGGCCTTCAACCTCCTCTCCTCTCGAATGAGCATTCGCTCCTATGGGTTTCCTCTAGAAATGGTCACCACATGCTTACATGATGGAGACAACAACCATGTCTTGAGTTTTTGGAGGGATACCCATTGGACAGGAAATTCCAGCACAGCTCCCATGGGAGTTTTATATTTTATTAGGACAACAATTCCCTCAACATCCTCAAGAGATCCATATAATGTGATGAACATCCTTTCCTCAGCCTCACTGGTGCTGAAAATATCTTCTAATGTAATGAGTTCCATTACCATGATGGTTGGAGTTCCCTAGCATGAAAACTTAAGAACAGTAGAATTACTAGCAGAGGCTCCCCAACCAAAAGAACACCTTGATAAACAAGCTTCTCAACTGACATGGCCATTACAAAATTTATTTAAGACTCTCAAGATTCTTGACAGAATAATATTTAACTATCCTAACCTCTCTTCAACGTTCACCCAGTCTATGTCTTCAAATGGCTCTAAAAGTGGTGTTTATAAAGAGTTGGTATATCGAACTCGACGATGGCCCCATCAACACCCTCACACATGCCATCATCGAGTAGCATGATGACATCATCAATAGTCACATGGGTTTGGGATCCAACCCTTATGTTGATATACTAGTCAAGCCATCGTTTGTGCTATGGAACCATATTATCAGCCATGGAAATGACTTCTAGCCTCAATCTTAATCATTCCCTCATTTGCCTCAGGGCACGCAGACTAGACATCCTGCATCCAGCTGCCCTTCCTGAACATGGTATCATAATACTCTTGTTCACTTTGTCTCCCTCTTCATGTGGAAGACATACTTGTATTCTGCCATTCAATCATTAGGATACCTTTCTAGAAGGACTAGACATCATACGCTTCATGCAATGAACTTTCTATATTCTAGGGAGTGATCTGCACCATGGAACTGATTTTTTAGCCATATATCTGCTCCAATGGCATCTAGATATTTGTTTGCTTATCATTTCAACCCTTTCTGCACTTTACCCAAAATATCACATAGACAGTGGCTCTTGGGAATGAGCAGATCGTACCCCAAACAACATCCTTCTTCTCCAGTAACCAGTTCTCCCTCCTGCAACTTTCGATGTTCAGAATCATTTCCACTTAGAAAATTTGTGCCATTTTCAAGGTGGGATTTTCATTTCACCAAAACCATGAAACAATTATGCTAGAGGATGTAAAACACATCATTGTGTTCGATGTCCTCCACCTCTGACAGAGACCTTTTGCTACAACCTTCACCATTTAGGTGCAAGGAAGTAGTTGGGACCGTACCTTGCACTCATTTAGGAGCCTAAATTTTCTCTATAGAAGTCCAATCAAAATCATAGGAAAGACAAGTTTCCTCCTTGGTCAAGTCGGGGATCATGGAGTGAATAAAGGCTGACCTCTACACCTGGACCCTCTTAAGGGAAATGATCCCCTTAGGATCGTAATTATGTGCACGAGTCACCTAAAACTTCATGGCCTTCAAAAATTTCTCCACCATTGGTAACACTGTTGGATTCTTCACAACAAAGGGCCCGAAATTAATAGGGTATTTTATTCAAGAGTCCTTCCTGTGCACAGTAAAATTCTCCTCATCAGCAGAAATGCTCTGCCTGATCAAATCTAATGAGAATACTAAGGGATTTAGGTAAACTGGTAGCATGAAAGGGGCAACAAAAAAACCATAAACCCTGATAACTGAATATGTTGGAATCAAGAACCAATCTCCAATACTATCTTGTTGCAAGGCAGCCTTCATGTCTTCTGATATCATCTTCTCTTTAGGGTCAAATAGTCTGCAGATGCTGAGGAAAATTCTATCAATGAATAGGGTATAAGACCAATCCTAGAACTTCTAGACACACCGAGGCTAGTGTTTGAACGCCTCCAGATCCATGACCTCAAGGGTCTACTAGTTGGAACTAGCTATGATGGAAAATAGATACACCTGGTATCTAAACTGCTTATCCAAATCAAACTTCAAAAGCTCAGAATTGATTTTTTCATCCAAGAATTCATCGAACTTAATTCATGATGCAGATTGACTCGGGTATAGGAGAATGCCTAACATTACTTCAGAGACCATGCTATCACTATCAAGACCTAGGATTTGACTCAAGAGGGAGATGGCTGATACGACAGGATTAATGAGTAATTTGGAGGAGATTGGGGTGATAAGGGTCTCTGAGGGAGATGGGGTGTTCAAAATGGTCTAGACCAATTTGTTCTTGGATTCTATATCAGATTTCCTGAACACCTACAGAACCTCTGATTCGGTGAAGTGGGTTAGGGCCTGATATTGGGCTTCAAAGAGACCCAAGGTAGCCCTGATAGCTTATGGTGTAATTTTCCAAATGACATAAGAGTGGGTGTCATCTAAGACATCCTTCCCAGTGGGGGAATAATTGGAGGCTACCCTTTGGACAATATCTAGGAGATTGGGCAATTTTTCTAATGTGAACCCTATTAAGGATGACTTTAAATTTACAAACAGTTTCGACTGGTCTCCAGAAGGTGACAACAAATAATTATGGGAATCACTGACAGAGGAAAACAATAAACAAGGATCATAAGCATCGTAAAGTTGATCCTAGATGATCTCCTTGGAAGGGTGAAGGATTTTTACAGACGAGGCCATGGCAGAACTGTCCAAAGGTTTGATAAACGATGAATGAGTACCTGCTGGAGATGGCCGACACTTCTAGAGGTTGCAGTTGTATCTAGATGACTCTTGTTTAGCATTCATTGTATTTTTAGGGTGGTGGGACTATTAGCGAACTATTAATGTCAATATGTTTAGCCTTATAAACCATATCACTCCCTAAAAGTGACCTTTGTACCTCCAATATTTGAGCACAATATCCAATGCGGAGGGGCCCACCATATTTCACAAATTTGTTTCTTTTCATCAGAGTTATATTAATGGGTTATAATATTAAATATCTTGGCTTTAATATAAATACCAAAATATTATGTAATTGATGTTTGGATTTGGTTATTATAAGGTGGAAGCTTGTATGGTGTAATATATGGTTTTCATGTGTTGTCATGTGCTGATAAAGGCTATTTTGGAATGCATATGGGTGTACTACATGAATATTCCTAAATATATATTGGAAGAAAGTTGAGAGGCCAACTCTAGAGAAGCCAATTTGAGAAATTGGGTTGGTTTTATTTTCACATGGCCAAAAAAGGGATTGGACAGATTTGAAAACGAGGTATACTATTTATATTTGTTTGTTCAATATGATATTTTATAACATATGTCTTCATTCTAATTTGTAGTGGTTTTTTCTTACGTGATGTGCAAATTGGTTTTTTTTTAGGATGTCAAAGGAATATCAAGTCGGGGTTGAAGAATTCATAGGGTTTGCAAAAAGGCATTCAGAGGATAATAACACCACAAGATTACCTTGCAAAAATGTTGCAATGTTGCAGTATTGACGTTTGAGGAAGTACAAGACCACTTGATGATTCATAGTATACTAAGTTCATATAAAACTTCATTTTTCCATGGAGAGAGACTTCCTACTCGAGACTATAAACTTGACAAGAGCAACAAATGCCACACAACAGAGATGCAAGATGCATCACTTGCCTCGATAAATTACACATGGTGATGAACACATAGTTGGACATCAATATGACAATCATAATGATGAGTTTGCAACATTGATTACAAATGATACTTCAGTTCTTGAGAATGACGATCATAATGAGGAAACCATGGTTGATGATCACATGGTTGAAATTGTGAATGATGATTATCAATATTATAATGAAAATCCAGATGTGAATTGTGAAAATGACCAAGTAGAATCAATGGAAGAAAAAAATGATATCAATCAATATCTAAAGTTAATTGAAGATGCCAAGGCACCATTGTACCCTTTTTGATACCCTTAAATGGTTACCTCATGGCGCAAGGAAATATGCAACTAAGGATGATGGCTACTTAATCAATCGATGTAGATTTCAAGTTAAAAGCATAGAAAATGTCAGGGCCACCCAAAATAGTGGTGTGTGGATATATGCACAAACCTTAATGAGATCAAGTACAAAGGAGAAAAACCCTATACATCAAACAAAAACATATTATGGATTGATTCAAGAAATAATGTTATTGGACTACTATTTGTTGCAGTATCGACTGTTCAAATGTGATTGGATAGATGTACACAACAAGAATGGAATGAAAGTTGATGAACTTGGTTTCACCATGTTGAATCTGAAGAGATGCTTGAGTAAGGATAGAGTGCAATATGATCCATTTATACTAGCATCACAAGCGAAACAGGTGTTTTATTTACAAGATATGTGCAAGTCTTCTCAATTGAAAGGAATATAATGAAAATTTGTATCGTTCTCTAATGCATTTTTGTAAGTGATCCCCATAAACAATTTCTCAATTAGATATCGTATTGTCATTTTATTGATTATAATGTGTTCATTTTTTCATTTTGTGTACAATTGTACTTGTCTATTTCAAATGAAATAATTATATTGCACATTTGCTGAAGGAAATAAGTTGATTGTGGGATAGCTATTGACCACGGGCAGGTAATGTAATGAACACTATTTAAAGTATTTGATTATAACAAATTTAATTGCAACATATTTATTAAAACCATAAGTATACCCCATTGATAGTGTAACAACTAATTTCTGAGAAATATTTGTGTAAAGCATAGAGGACGCCAAGATCATTTGACGTTTTTGGCATCAAAGCTGAACTTTGAGTATAGATCCTTATTATCAATAAAATTTCAACATTCTATGGGAGTATCACCTATAGGTTTCCTTTTAGGCATTGGGAGTATCACCTATAGGTATTTTGAAGCTTCCCTGACCACTATTAAAGGATTTTACATAGGTCTTCTGGCCCCCAAGACTAACCTCGAAACAGGGCCAGAAGTTAGTTACAATCTCGATAAATAAATAAAAACTTAACAATCTCGAACGTAGCACATTCACCATGATTAGCACATACAAAACAAAACATTATAGAGCGATGCACATGATGCTCTTAAATGGTAGTGCATCGTCTTCTGTTTTAGGATCGCTTGTGTTGAAAATGACTGCTCAGGACATCTGTGGCAGCTTCCTGCTAACATGATTTGAGTTATTTCTTCACTTGTTGGATATGCAATGTGTCTTTTCCTTTCTAGTCCATTTGTGTTCATTATGTGCTTAATGGAATCGTTCTTCTTGTCTCTACAGTTGTAAGGAAAGTTTGTGTTCCTTATGTGTTCAGGTCTCCACCCCGTCTGTTCCTCTCCTAGTAAGACTGTTATTTACAGGGACTTGGTGAAGGACCACACTATTTTTTATAGTAACAAGTCCTTGAGGATTTGGAGGGATACCCATTGGATAGGAAATTCCAGGAACAGCTCCCATGGGGGTGTTATATTTTATTAGGGCAACAATGCCCTCAACATCCTCAGGAGGCCCATCTAAAGTGATGAACATCCTTGCCTTGAACACACTGGTGCCGAAAATATATTCTAATGTAATGAACATCCTTACCATGATGGTTGGATTTCCCCTAGCATGAAAACTTAAGAGTAGTGGAATTCCCTGCTAAGGCTCCCCGGCTAAAAGAACACCTTGATAAATAAGCTTCTTAATCCATGCCACCATTACAAACTTTCTTTAAGACTCTCAGGATTCTCCCCAGACTAATATTTAACCATCCTAACCTCTCTCCAGCATTCACCTATTCTATGTCTTCATATGGATTTGAAAGTGCAGTTTATAAAGAGCTAGGAGATCAAACTCAATGATGGCCCTATTAGCACCCTCAAACATGCCATAATCGAGTAGCATGATGACAGCATCCACGGTCACATGGTTTTGGGATCTGTCCCTTATCATGAGATACTAGTCAAGTCGTCGATTTTGTTGTGGCGCCATATTATCATCCATGGAAATGACTTCTAGCCTCAGTATTCATCATCCCTCATTTGCCTTAGGGCATGCAGACTAGACATCCTGCATCCATTTGCCCTTCCTGAACACGGTATCAGAATATTCTTGTTCACTATGTCTCCTGCTTTGTGTGGAAGACATACTTGTGTTATGTCATTGAATCATTAGGATACCTTTCTAGAAGGAATACACATCATACGCTTGATGCAACGAACTTTTTATATTATGGGGAGTGATCTACACCATGGAACTAATTTTTTTAGACATATATCTGCTCCAATGGCATCTAGATATTTGATTGCCTATCATTTCAACCCTTTGCACACTTACCCCAAAATATCACATAGACAGCGGCTCTTAGGAATGAGCGGATCGTACCCCAAACCGCATCCTTCATCTCCATTAACCATTTATCCCTCCTGCAACTTTCGACATTCAAAATAATTTCCACTTAGAAAATTTGTGCCATTTTTAAGGTGGATTTTTCATTTCACCAAAACCATGAAAAAATTATACCGAAGGATGTAGTACAAATCACTGTGTTCCATGTCCTCCACCTCTGACAGAGACCTTCTGCTACAACCTTTACCGTTTAGGGGCAAGGAGTAGCTAAGACTGTACCTTGCACTTCTTTAGGAGCCTGAATTTTCTTTGCATGATTCCAATCAAAATCATAGGCAAGACGATTTTCCTCCTGGGACAAGTCAGGATCATGCAGTGAATAAAGGATGACCTCAACACCTGGACCCTCCAATGGGAAATGATCCCATTAGGATCGTAATTCTGTGCATGAGTCACCTGAAACTTCATGGCCTTCAAAATTTTCTCCACCATTGGTAATCCTACTTCCTTCTTCACAATGAAGGGCCCAAAATTGATAGGGTATTTGATCCAAGAGTCCCTCCTGTGCAAAGTAAAATGATCCTCATAAGCATAAATGATTTGCCTAGTCAAGTCTAGTGCAAATACTAAGGGAGTTAGTTAAACTGGTAGCATGAAAGAGGTAGCAGAAAAATCATATACCCTAATAACTGAATATGTCAGCATCAAGAACCAATCTCCAATACTATCTTGCTGCAAGGCATCCTTCATGTCTTCTGATATCCTCTTCTCTTTAGGGTCGAATAGTCTGTAGATGCTGAGAAAAAAAATTTCAATGAATAGGGTGTAATACTAGTCTTGGAACCTCTGGATAGACCAGGGCCAGTCTTTTAACACCTATGGAGCCATGACCTCAAGGGCCTACTGATTGGAACCGACGTCACATTTTAGATTTAATGCACATAGAAACAAATGTATGTGAAAGTATTTTTGGAACCCTTCTGGATATAGAAGATAAATCAAAGGATGGGAAAATTTCTCATGATGACTTACAATAGTTGGGTATAATGAAGTCACTGTGGCCAGAACAAAAAGGCAAAAAAATATTTCCTCCACCAACACTACATACTCTTTCAAAAAAGGAGAAAGAGATTCTTTGTCATGTTTTGTTCACGTTAAAAGTTCCAGATGGATATAGTTCAAACCCTAGAATTAATGTATCTATGAAATATCTCAAGCTTCATAGTATGAAAGCACATGACTTTCATGTTCTCATGCAACAAATCCTTCCAGTATCATTGCTCCATGTGCTACCAAAAGCAGAAACACTATTTGTAGGCTTTGCTTCATTTATAGGCGAATTTGTGCAAAAATGGTGATTCCAACAGATCTTGATAACTTACAAGATGATGTTGTGGAATCTTTGTGCTTGCTCAAAATTTCCCCCCTTCATTCTTTGATATAATGACACATTTGACTATAGACTTGGTGCGAGAGCTACGTTATTGTGGACCAGTTGCATATCGAAGGATGTACCCTTTTGAAAGGTCAGTGAAATTTTATTAAGTGTAAATCCACATAAATTCCAATATTTTATGTGCATATAATAATAATATATTACAAGCAACTCTTTATTCATACCTTCAATTTCAATACAAATTGTGTGTTTTTTTCTAGGAACATGAAAGTTTTCAAAATTTATGTGAAAAATAAGAATAGGCCCAAAGGCTGCATAGCTGAAAACTACAATGTGGAGGAATCCATAAAACTTTGTGTTGGATATGTTGAAGGTATGTATTATATTGAAAGCATTCCTAGTATAAATGAATCTTGGGACGATGAAGAAGGAGAGGTTGGATGATATGGAAAGGCCTTATGTAGTGGAACTTCTATTGAATTAGATAAAACTAGGTTGTTACAAGCCCATAGATGGGTCTTGCAAAACGTTGCTCAAATTCAACCTTGGATAGAGTAACTAATAAGTACATCCTTATGAAATCATTTTTATTATATAATATATCACAATATTTTTATAAATTGTTTATTCACATTACTTGAAAATAGGATGGACTTGACAAAAATTGCCAATAATAACATTAAAGCAGAAAAAGATGAAGTCTTACTACAAAAGCTCCACAACCAACAATTTACTGATTGGTTAAGAAAATAGGTAATGATATGTTCTTCATATTAGATTTAATTAACTTCATTAATGAAGAATATTATGACATATGAAGGTGATATTCTTTTAATATATTTTGAAATTCAATGGTTTTGTAAGGACATTTAAAAATTTACAGGTGAAAGGAAAAGAAAACATTTCTGATACCCTTAAATGGTTAGCATGTGTCCCAAGGACATATGAAACTAAGTGTGATGGCTACTTATTAAATGGGTGTACATTTCATGTTAAAAGCATAGAAAATGTTAGGGACACCCAAAATAGTGGTGTGTGCATATATGCACAAACCTTAATGAGATCAAGCGCAAAGGAGAAAAACCCTATACATCAAACGAAAACGTATTTATATGGAGTGATTCAAGAAATAATGCTATTGTACTACTATTTGGTGCAATATCCACTGTTCAAATGTGATTGGATAGATGTACACAACAAGAATGAATGAAAGTTGATGAACTTGGCTTCACCATGTTGAATCTGAAGAGATGCTTGAGTAAGGATAGAGTGCAAGATGATCCATTTATACTAGCATCACAAGCGAAACAGGTATTTTATGTACAAAATCCGATAGAAAATGACTGGTGTGTAGTTTTGACATGCCCTCTGAAGGGACCAAGAAATTGTAAAAGATATGAATTGGAGTATGCAGATTTATCAAGTGTTGGAAATTTTGAAGGGTCGAAATGCAAAGTGGATGAAGCTATAGGTGATGGTGGCATGGATTATGTTCTACAAGATTGTGAAGGCACATTGTTGGATGTTGTTCATTAAATAACATGCATGATTTATTTATCAATTGGCATTTAAGTTGTATTTGTGAAAATTTATATCTTAGATTATAACTTGGATTTACCTTTCATGCATATATTTCTTGTTCTGCTATTGTTTATGCATGGATCTTATCTGTGTTATTCTGTTTTGTAACTTTCATTTGTTTTTAAAGTAGATAGATTGGGTGTGGGGAATTGAGAGTGATGTGAGAGGGGGAGGGGCCATATGAGCTTTAGCCTTCATGTCATTGGCCCTATTTAGTAGACAATAAGATGTTCTTGAAACCAAGAGAAGCTCATTCAGGTATTTTTCATTTCGTTTTCTTACCATTTCATATATGCTATGCCTTTTTTTACATTTCTATCAATGACTTATATGAACATACCATTTTGGCATGATATGTGCAGGTCTTCGCAATGGAAAGGAATATAATGAAAATTTGTATTGTTCTCTAATGCATATTTATAAGTTATCCCCATAAATAATTTGTCAATTAGATATCTTATTGTCGTTTCATTGATTATAATGTGTTCATTTCTTCATTTTAAGTACAATTGTACTTGTCTATTTCAAATGAAATGATTTTATTGCATATTTGTTGAAGGAAATAAGTTGATTTTGGCATAGCTATTGACCATGGGTAGGTATTGTAATGAACAATATTGAAAGTATTTGACTACAACAAATTTATTTACAACATATTTATTAAAACCATAAGTATACCTGATTTATGGTGTAACAACTAATTTCTGATAAATATTAGTGTAAATCATAGAGGATGCCAAGATCATCTGACATTTTTGGCATCAGAGATGAACTTTGAGGTATAGATCCTTATTATCGATACAATTTCAACATTATGTGGGAGTATCACCTATAGGTTTCCTTTTAGGCATTGGGAGTATCACCTATAGTTCTCTTGAAACTGCCCTAACCACTATTAAAGGATTTTAATAGGTCTTCTGGCACCTAAGACTAACCTTGAAAGAGGGCCAGAAGTTAGTTACAATCTTGATAAAAAAAACTTAACAACCTCAGAAGTGGCGCATTCACCATGATTAGCGCACATAAAAAAAAAAATTATAGAGCGATGTGCATGCTGGTTTTAAACGGTAGTGTAGTGTCTTCCATTTCAGTCTCACTTGTGTTGAAAATGACGGCTCAGGACATCTGTGGTAGCTGGCTGCTAATAGGATTTGAGTTATTTCTTCACCTATTGGATATGCAATGTGTCTTTTCCTTTCTGGTCCATTTGTGTTCATTATGTACTCAATGGAACTATTCTTCCTGTTTCTGTAGTTGGATGGAAGGTTTATGTTCCTTATGTGTTCAGCTCTCCACCCCATCCCTTCCTCTCCTAGTAAGACTATTATTTGCGGGTACTTGGGGAAGGACCACACTGTTTTTTACAGTAACAAGTCCTTGAGGAGGTTTGAAATCTTGTGCTTCTCTTCTCCTACGACGAGGATCCTCCTACAGGTCATACGGTGCGATACCTCTGTGGATTCGTCATCACCCCAGCTAAACTTGGCAATTGGAATTCACAAAGATGATGACAAAGGCCTTTAACCTCCTCTCCTCCCGAATGAGCATTCGCTCCAATGGGTTACCTCTAGCAATGGTCACCACGTTCTTATATTATCGAGACAACGACCACGTCCAAAGGTTTTGGAGGGATACCTATTGGACAAGAAATTCTAGGCACAGCTCCCATGGGGGTGTTATATTTTATTAGGACAACAATTCCCTCAACATCCTCAGGAGGTCCATCTAATGTGATGAATGTCCTTGCCTTGGCCTCATTGGTGTCAAAATGATCTTCTAATGTAATGAACGTCCTTACCATGATGGTTGGAGTTCCCCTAGCATGAAAACTTAATAGAACTGGAATTCCCTGCCGAGGCTCCCCAACTAAAAGAACACCTTGATAAACAAGCTTCTCAACTGACACAACCATTACAAACTTTGTTTAAGACTCTCAGGATTATCGACATACTAATATTTAACCATCCTAACCTCTCTTCAACATTCACCCAGTCGATGTCTTCAAATGGATCTAAAAGTGGTGTTTATAAAGAGCTGGGAGATCAAACTTGACAATGGCCCCGTCAGCACCCTCACACATGCCATCATCGAGTAGCATGATGACAGCATGTGTGGTCACGTGGGTTTGGGATCCAGTCCTTGTGTTGAGATACTATTCAAGCCATCATTTATGTTGTGGTAGCATATTATCAGCCATGGAAATGACTTCTAGCCTCAGTATTCATCATCCTTCACTTGCCTTAGGGCACACAGACTAGACATCCTCCATCCATCTGCCCTTTCTGAAGATGGTAGCAGGATATTATTTTTCACTATGTCTCCCACTTCGTGTGGAAGACATACTTGTCTTCTGTCATTTAGTAATTAAGATACCTTTATGGAAGGACTAGACATAATACACTTGATGCAATGAACTTTTTAGATTTTGCAGAGTGATCTGCACTGTGAAACTAATTTTTTTAGCCGTATATCTGCTCCAATGGCATCTGGATATTTGATTTCCTGTCATTTTGACCCTTTTCGCACTTACCCCAAAATATCACATAGACAGCGGCTCTTGGGAATGAGCGGATCGTACCCTAAACTGCATCCTTCATCTCCAGTAACTGGTTCTCTCTCCTGTAACTTTCAACGTTCAAAATCATTTCCACTTAGACAATTTGTGCCATTTTCAAGGTGCATTTTTCATTTCACCAAAACCATGACAAAATTATACCAGAGGATGTAGGACACATCATTGAGAACAACACAAGTTGTCTCACCGTCAAACTCTTCTTCATTTTCCTTAGGCGTGCATTTTACTAGAGTAGTGCAAATATGGCTACGAGGCACTTTTGGAAAATTGATATCTTCTTCCTTAGAGACTCTTTGGCCAATCTGATGACATGCTTGTATTATACATACAACAATATAGAGTTCCAAACTCTCAAAATATTTTATCATCATCTTATGAGATGTGGAGGGCATTTCCCCGAGGCCACTTAGGCATATTTACACTTGAACAGTTTTTTTTCTCTCTTAAACTAGGTCCAATTTTCATCAAAGACTTATTTGGTAGGTCCATAACTTCTCCCTTAGGCACTTTTAGAACAATATGAAGATATGGTCAAATAGAAAAAAAAACCAATCTACAAGACCCCCATGTGGCGCGAGAATTTTCTTCTACACACAATTTGTGGTGCGAATTTTCCCAAGGCCACCTGAGCCAGTATTCCAACACTTGGTCATTTTTATTCGCTTTGATGCAAAACCTTGCTTTGGAATACCTAGAACTTTCTCCTCAGAGGTCATGAAGTCAAACTGAGACCATGGTTGGATAGCCACTATAACAAGCTAAATCCTAGTACCATGGTGCGAGCATTTTTCTCAAAACCTGAATTAGGGTGCGGCCATTTTTCTATATTTAATTCCTGTAGCTCACCCTTTTTTCAACAGCAAAAGAACATTTTGTTTTTTTCTAACCAAATTGGCAAACCTATTTTCCAGACATGTGATCTCCAGAACAGAAGCGGACACCATGGATAGATGCACATATCAACAGGCTACATCCTAAAAGTCTCATATTAATTTTATCATTAACACCTAATATATGTCATGCATTTTCCTGATCCAACTTAGGCAAACTTACCAGTACTGAAACAGTGCAAAACCTACCAGAAGGCACTTTTGGAAAATTACTAACTTTATCCTCAAAGGCCTATTTGACAAGTCTATGATATGGTTAGGTGAAACAATTAACAATACAGAGGAATGTATCTTCTTAATAATTTAATACATCAAATAGAAATTATAGAGGGCATTTTACAGAGGCCACTTAGGTAGTTTTACTAGCAATTTTAACACTTGGACAATTTGTGCAATTTTCAAGGTGGATTTTTATTTCACCAAAACCATGAAAAAATGATATAGGAGGATGTACAACACATCACTGACACAACACAACTTGTCTCACCCTGAAACTCTTCTCCATTTGCCTTAGGTGTGCATTTTATTGGAGTAGTGCAAATATTGCTCGGAGGAACTTTTGGAAAATTGATATCTTCTTCCTCAGAGACTGTTTGGTCAATATGATGACATGGTTTTATTATAGATACAACAATATAGAATTACGAACTCTCAAAATATTTTTATCATCATCCTATGATATGTGGAGATAATTTCTCTAAGGCCACTTAGGCATATTTACACTTAGACAATTTTTTCTCTCTTAAACTAGGTCCAATTTTCATAAAACACGTATTTAGAATTTCCATAACTTCTCCCTCAGGAACTTTCAGAACAATCTGAAGATATGGTTAGGTAGAAAAAATACCAATCTACAAGAGCCCCATGTGGTGCAGGGATTTTCTTCAACACATAATTTGTGGTGGGCATTTTCCCAAGGCCAGCTGAGCCAGTATTCGAACACTTAGTCATTTCTACTTGCTTTGATGCAAGACCTTGTTTTGGAATACCTAGAACTTTCTCCTCAGAGGTGATGAAGTGAACCTGAGACCATGGTTGAAAAGCCACTATAAAAATTTGAAGTTTAGTACCATGGTGCGAGAATTTTTCTCAAAACCTGAATTATGGTGTGGCCATTTTTCTGTATTTAATTCCTGTAGCTCACCCTTTTTTTTTCAAAAAAGAACATTCTATTTTTTTTTCTAACCAAATTGGCAGACCTATTTTCCACAAGTGTGATCTTCAGAACAAAAGCTAACACCATGGATAGATGCACATATCAACAAGCTACATCCTGACAGTCTCATATTAATTTTATCATTAACACCTAAGATATGGCGTGCATTTTCTTGAGCCAACTTAGTCAGATTTACCAGTACTGAAACAGTGCAAAACCTACCAGAAGGTACTTTTAGAAAATTAATAACTTCATCCTCAGAGACCTTTTTGATAGGTTTATGATATGGTTAGGTGAACCAATCAACAATATAGAGGACTGTACCTTCATAATAATTTAATACATCAAATAGAAAATAGTGGGCATTTTACAGAGGCCACTTAGGCAGTTTTACTAGCAGATTTTACACAGACAAATTGTGCCATTTTCAAGGTGGATTTTTCATTTCACCAAAACCATGAAAAAATGATACCAGAGGATGTAGGATACATCACTAAGAACAACACAACTTATCTCACCCTCAAACTCTTCTTCATTTTCCTTAGGCAGGCATTTTACTGGAGTAGTGAAAATATGGCTGGGAGGCACTTTTCGAAAATTGATATCTTCTTCCTCAGAGACTCTTTGGTCAATCTGATGCCATGGTTGTATTATACATACAACAATATAGAGTTCCAAACTCTCAAACATACATTCAATAATGCGCAATAACATACATTGGTGACTGTTTGTGCTAGAAATTGTTCCTAGACTACCACAAGAACAAGATAACACAATCTCAAAAAGAAAACAAAATGAAATTGCTTTTTTAGGGTTTTGGTTTAAAGCTTCATCAACAAGGAGGTAATAAACATTCACAAGCTAATACATAACTAAATCATGCACAAGTTAGATAAACTGGGGATCAAACACATCCCAATAAGCCATAAACATTACACATGAAATACTAATTCCACTCACATGCTACAAGAATTTACATGAATAAAACCTTTAAACCAGAAATGAAATTGTAGACTAAGCAATCAACCAAATCAGAAATGAAACAACATGACAGGTAAAAAGTTTTATCTGTTTATATATAATCAATAACAATCATCCACTTACACAAGAGTTATAAGTGCTAGTTTGAGATATCAAAGCTTTAAAAGCCTCTCCTTGAGTGAAAATTCCAACCCCAAAACTGTATGTTTGTCTTCCTTTTATCATTACAAAGGTAAAGTAGTTCCATAACTACCTTTTAGGTCGAAATTTGAAACAGTTACATCAATTAGTTACATGCTAACTCAAAATCTTTAAAGACAATTAACCCAAAAATAGCAAATCGGATTTGGGGAAATTTGACGAATTTCTGAAAATTTGGGTCTCAAAGACGCCTTCATATATCTCGATCTAGGACATCGGTTAAACAACTGAGAGAGGATTTCTTAAATGAGTCCATGAATAATAAAAACCTCTCTTTGTTTTTAAAAAATCCCCTTAAATTGATCGAAATATGTACTGAAACGTTGTGACTAAAACAGTGAATTATTAAATTTTTAAAACCTTGAACAATAGGCCACAAAGATGAATTCGAATATCTAAAACAATAATTGTTGTTGCAAAACTGAGAGAGGTTTTTGTGAATGAGTCTGTTGTGGAAAAAAACCTCTCTTTTTTTTCAGAATGCATGTTCATCACGTTGTAATATGATCCCAATGATAATGACAAAAACAGGAAAAACAGAACTGCTACAGGAATCTCCTCATGAAAATATTTGACAAAGGACTCAAAAAGGAGGGTTAGATTATAAAGAAAAACTTGGAATAAAATTTATCATAAGCTTTTGAGACCTTAAAGAATATATATTTACTAATAAGCCCAAAGAAAAACTTAAAAAACCAACAAAAATGAAATAATCAAATCATTAAAAGCATAAAATCAAACAAAAATGTACTTATTACCAAAAAACCTCAAAACCAACTCAAAATTGAAAGGTAATAGAAAAACAAACTTTGAAAAATAAGACACGTAATCTTAAGAACAAAATATAGTTATAATGTTTGGCTCCTATTGCGGGATGACAGCCTCCTTGTGACGTTTCAAGAACCTATAGACCTTGTGCCTTATTCATTGGGTCATGGAGTCATTTACCAAATCTCTGCAACTTTCTCAAACTCTGAACACATACCTATGAAATGACAAAATACTACTACAAACCAGCATACTGAAAATAATCTACATGCTCGTATAGCAATCTTATTCTGCTATTTACTCCTACTTCTAATCGGAGGAAACAACCCAATCAAGTGTAATCATACTTCCAGTGAAGCCAAGAAACCATTTGACTGAGAATCATAATTTCATGCATGTTATTGTTTGAGAAGACCCACAAAAGATGTGATAAATGCAATAAATATTCTTTAGGCAGCTGATACTTATGACTGGAAATAGGAAGTATGCAAAAATATGGAGCATTAGAAACCTTTGAAAAATACAACTCTATCCAAGAAGCCATGGGATCATGAAACTCATGCAAAATTCTTCCTTCATGTTGTTCAAAAATAATGGACTGCAAATGGGTGTCCTCAATTCTCGATACTCCATGAGATAATGCAATAGGAAAATAGTATATAAAATCTTCGACTCTGTTGAGGTTATCTTGTTTTATATCTTCCACTAACTCAAGCATACTGATTTTTGAAGAGTACTGCTCAACTAATGAGGGATGAAAGAATGGTTGTAGTATTCCTTTATATCCATAAAAAATTGGCATATTTTCATAATGGTTTTGAGCAGCAAAGTTATCACGGCCATGGTTATTAGACACATCTAATATTATATTCAAAGTATCTATAGTCTAGCTGCTATCAATTTGAGAGTCAAAGCAATTCAGAACTTTTCTTGTTCAATCAAAAGATTGAAATATAATTCACCTACAATCGGTTTTTGCTGATCATGAAACTTTCGATTTAAACGTTCAATGTCTTCATCATATTCATCATAAAAAGGCTGATTTGAAAAAACGTTAGCATTGTCTACCTCGTCATTATCGTGTTTTTTATCTAGATTTGAAGTAAAGGGTACATAAAGAGAAATAAAGTCATCTTGATGTTCCACCTTCGAAATAGACGATCTCTGCAAATCCAGTTCTTCATGGTTGGCACAATTTCCTTTTGTCTACAAATCTGAAGATGGGGATTACCCTTACATATTTCCATTGGCATTTGACCAAAAAACAAATGATCAGTGTGTTTTGTATCTAAAGTAACCAAATCCTCAGGTTTATAATAATCTCAATTAATGATAATAAAAGAACCTTCAACCTCTTCATTATTCACTTCTAGTTCATATTTATGGGAAAACCTATCATCTTGAAGATCATTAGGGAGCTGATGAATATTGTGAGGGACCAATTATTCTCTAGATATATATTCAATCTCATCATGCATTTCATATTCCTCACAACAATTTTCAAATAGAAGAGCTTCCAGATAAAGTATTTGATAATGATGATGAAAAACAGTATGAAACTCCTTCAAAGAATGAATGCTAGTAGCAGGAAGTGATTGACATCATTCATGAGCATGTTCTTCTAAATAAAATTTGAACATCTTGATTAATACATCCTCATGAACAAAATCATGTTCAAGCATGCATTTATGAAAATTTAATAAGTGTTCACGAGGATGCTCATACTTGTTTCCTATGAATCTAGGAAGATAGTCACCCCACTCAGTTATAGAAAGAACAGGATGTGGAAAACCAACAATATTTGAGAAATCGCAAAAAGCATACCTTGTATCCACAATGGATTTTGTGCTCATTGACATCTTGAATCAATGGAGTGGCCAGCAAATCTTTCTTTCGTGGAGTCACTGGCGAAAAATTGTAGTCTAAAATATTTTCTGACTTTTCACCTCTCAAAATCAAATGAATAATGATATCCCAGGGAAGATATACTTCAACTTCGTCCCTGGAAACTGTGCCAAATATTTTTGTGATAGAAATTGTTCCTAGACTACCACAAGAACAAGCTAACACAATCTCAAAAACTAAACAAAATGAAATTGGTTTTTTAAGGGTTTTGGTTTAAAGCTTTATCAGCAAGGAGGTAATAAACATTCACAAGTTAATACAAAACTAAACCATGCACAAGTTAGATAAAATTGGGATCAAACTCATCCCAATAAGCCATAAACATTACACATGAAATACTTACTCCACCCATAGGATACAAGCATTTACATGAATAAAACCTTTAAACAAGAAATGAAATTGTAGACTGAGCAATCAACTAGATCAGAAATGAAACAACATGACATGTAAAAAGGATTATATATTTATATATAATCAATAACATTCATCCACTTACATAAGAGTTATAAGTGCTAACACAATCTCAAAAAGAAAACAAAATGAAATTGGTTTTTTAGGGTTTTTGTTTAAAGCTTCATCGGCAAAGAGGTAATAAACATTCACAAGCTAATATAGAAGTGAATGATGCATAAGTTAGATAAACTGGGGATCAAACACATCCTAATAATCCATAAACATTACACATGAAATACTAATTCCTCCCATAGGCTACAAGCACTTACATGAATAAAACCTTTAAACAAGAAATGAAATTGTAGACTAGGCAATCAACCAAATCAGAAATGAAATAACATGATAGGTAAAAAGTCTTATCTATTTCTATATAATCAATAATAGTCATCCACTTACATAAGAGGTATAAGTGCTAGTTTCAGATATCAAAGCTCCAAAACCCTCTCCTTGACTGAAAATTCCAACCCCAAAATTGTATGTTTGTCTTCCTTTTATCATTACAAAGGTAAAGTAGTTTCATAACTACCTTCTAGGTCGAAATTTGAAACAGTTACATCAATTAGTTACATGCTTACTCAAAATCTTTAAAGATAACTAACCCAAAAATAGGAAATCAGATTCGGGGAAATTTGGCGAATTTCTGAAAATTTGGGTCTCAAAGACACCTTCATATCTCTCGATCCAGAACACCTGTGCAAAAACTGACAGAGGTGTTTTTAAATGAGTCCATGAGGAACAAAAGTGTCTCTTGGTTTTTAAAAAGTCCCCTTAAATTGATTGAAATCTGTGCTGGAAATTTGAAATAGTTACATCAATTAGTTACATGCTTACTCAAAATCTTTAAAGATAATTAACCCAAAAATAGCAAATCGGATTTGGGGAAATTTGGCGAATTTCTGAAAATTTGGGTCTCAAAGACGCCTTCATATCTCTCGATCCAGAACACCTGTGCAAAAACTGAGAGAGGTGTTTTTAAATGAGTCCATGAGGAACAAAAGTGTCTCTTGGTTTTTAAAAATTCCCCTTAAATTGATTGAAATCTGTGCTAGAAATTTGTCACTAAAATAGTAAATTATTAAATTTTTCATACCCTGAAAAATATGCCACAAAGATGAATTCGAATATCTCAAATGATAATAGTTGTTGCAAAACTGAGAGAGTATTTTTTGAATGAGTCTGTTGTGGACAAAACCTCTTTTGGTTTTCCAAAATTCATTTCCATCACCTTGTAATCTGCTCCCAATGATAATGAGAAAAACAGGAAAAACAGAACTGCTACAGGAATCTCCTCATGAAAATATTGGACAAAGGACTAAACAATGACGGTTAGATTATAAATTAAAACTTGGAATAAACTTTATCATAAGCTTTTCAGACCTTAAAGAATATATATTTACTAATAATCCCAAATAAAAACTTTAAAAACCAACAAAAATGAAATAATCAAATCATTAAAAGCATAAAATCAAACAAAAGTGTACTTATTACCAAAAAACCTCAAAACCAACTCAAAATTGAAAGGTAATAGAAAAACCAACTTTGAAAAATAAGACACATAATCTTAAGAACAAAATCTAGTTATAAAGTGACCACTGAGAATTGGATGGGCTAGCCTCTTGGGCTATGTGTACTTTGTAGCTAAAGGTCTTTGGCTTATTATTTTATAGAAAATAAAAAGCACTCCGTGGTATTCTTCTATCATTGATTGTCGAGATGTAAAATCTTCTCACTATCATGAATCAGAGAAGGCATAGTTTCACTATAAATTATGTTCCAAAATATTAAATTTCTGATTTATGATACATTTGATAAAGTCACATGGAGCTCATATTAGCTTTTTCTATTTTCTTGGAGTGATTTATTTATTGCCATTACTTTGGCGAATACCCTTTCTGAAAGATTGGGCCCAATTTCATAATGTTCAATGCAGTAAATATACAATTTGACCACCTTATAATAAATTGGATCACCATTCACATCTTAGTGTCTGCTGGATGGGTGCATGATTCTAAGGTGTGCAAGTATGTTTCTGTTGACTTAAATCTAAATGCTAGAAATGCTAAAAAATATATTACATAATAGCAACTATGATGTTTTGGCCATTGTGTTACATGTTAGAATAATCAACCTATAGTTTACCCACTTAGACATTAATTCCATTATTTTTGTCTTATTTGCCTAGTTCATGTGTCCCAACTTGTGCAAGTTGTTATTTGCCTATCCATAGAGGTCAAACTTGCCATATTTGACTCATTTAGTGCATGGGAAATCCCAAGGAATCAAATCTACTTTATTCCTAGCCTCCTAGGTGCCCTTCTACTTTTTCTGCTTTATTGCCTGCTTTTTCAGTGTTTAAAGGCAAAAGGAAAAGCTAGACTAGGTGAGGTTGACTTGTTTTTTGTCCTACACATCCTCCTCTCTTTTCTCCATGCAAAAGAATGTATGAGCTTCCATTCCACCACTCTTTAGCTTGCCTAAGCCTTTTTGCCAATTCGTGAGCTCCATGACAGATTTGGGATCAGCTTTTTACACCTATGGGGGATTTGCTTATTTTTAGTAAGCCTGCTTTATGCTAGATTTGGATTGCTCCTCATGCATTCAAATCCTTGATGTATTCTATTTATTCAAAAACTTATTTTATTACAAGGTTGGCTATTGTACACTCAGTTAATACAATTTAGTGTTACAGCTCCATATTCAGCCTCTTTTGTGAGTGATTTTGCATGATCAATTGATAATTGTTGTGAGTAAAATTAATCTATTGTTGGCCTTAATTTCCACATGGTATCAGAGACATTGTAGGTTGTTTCTCTCCATCAAAAATTGTTTTGCAGGTTCGACATCAGTGACTGGGAGCCTTCTACTGACAGCCGGGACAGATTTTCTAAGCTATGGATCAATCACAGAAAACTATCTTGACTCCCTTCAATTTATTTGAATGGAAAGCAGAAATGGAGATACTGTTGAGAGTGAAAGGCCTCTATAGGGTGACTATGGCAACAGAAGCAGATCCCAATGCAGCTGCAGAGAAGATAAAATGGCACAACAGGAGGGATGAGGCCTATGGTCTCCTGTGTCTGAGTATTTCCAGAGACCTCCTTTTCCATCTTGATGGATTGACATCACCGAATGAAGTATGGAAGAAGATTGCTGATATTTTTGGAAAGACAGATGAGATGAGGGGACATCAAATAAAAAATGAGCTGATTTCTCTGAGTCCAAATAGCTTTGAATCCCTGCAACTATATTTCTCCAAGTTCAAAGCACTAGTTTTGCAGCTGAAACAGTGTGGGATCGAAAAGAAAGATGATCAGCTCATTTTGGCCATCCTCTCGAAGCTAGGCCCTGACTATTCAGTGTTTTTTTTGACCTTCTATGCCACAAAACTGACAGCTCAAACCTGGAAGATGCCTAGCCTTGCAGATTTCATGGAATCTCTCACACAAGAACAGGACAAGCTGGTGATGATGGGCACCATCAAACCATCCAAAGATCAAGATTTGATTGCTGGAGATTCGAAGGTGGATTCAAAAAGCAAAAAGAAAGCTAAAAAGCCACCTGAGAAAAAGAGAGACAAGAAACAGTATCTGGAGGATCCACAAGGTCCCAAGAAGAACTACCAGAAGAAGAAAAACAAAGGTGAAATGAACAAGTGTGCATACTGTAATAAGGGAAATCACTTTGAAAGCTCTTGTATGAAAAAGCAGATTGATATGCTAACCCAACTCCTGGAGAAGAATGGCATCTCCCTTCCAGAAAGCTCAAAGAAGAGAGAAGGAGGATCAAGTTCAGATGACAGAGAGAGAGTTCATGCATTGGTTGCTGGCACATCAAGCTCACCTAGTTTTATCATTGATTATGGAGCTTCAAGACACATGGTTTCGACTAAGGAGGCCTTCTCCTCACTGGATATGTCGAAAGGACCATCTATTGTACTGGGAGATGACTCTCTCACTGAAAGTTTAGGAAAAGGAAGAATACATCTTGATCATGGTCAGTTCAGCAATGTGCTGTATGTGCCTGGTCTCGATTCCAACCTTCTATTAGTGTACCAGATGACCCACACTGGGTCTCCTAAGAAATTCAAATTCTCCCCTGATGAAGTTGAGATCATAGAGATCTCAAGTTGTAGATTCATTGCAAAAGGAGTTGCAAATCATGCTCAAAAGGTATACATGTTCTCACACTTCCTACCCTACTCAAACCCCTCTGCTCTTTTGATTCATGCTAATGAAGCAAGCAAGCTTTGGCATGAAATATTTGGCCATCTAAATTACAAGCATCTGTCTGATCTTAGTGAAAAAGGAATGGTCATAGGGTTTCCCAAGATAAAATTTTCCAAAGGAGTCTGCCAAGGTTGTATCCTAGGAAAACACCCAGAGCATAAATTTGAGAGAGCTAGTCATGAGAGAACCTCTGCACCCCTCGAGCTGATCCACAGTGATGTTTCTGGCCCATTCCCTCATATGTCCATGATTCAGGCCAAATATGCATTGAATTTTATTGATGACTTTTCCAGGTATTGCTGGGTTTACTTCCTGAAATAAAAGTCTGAAGTTTTTGGCCTATTCAAAGTCTTTAAGGCTTTGGTTGAGAACCAGTCTGGGAGGAAACTCAAGGTCCTGAGATATGACAATGGTGGTGAGTATGTCAAGTCTGATTTTATTTATTATTGTGTATATGCAGGTATTCATATGCAGCATTCTATCCCTTACACACCACAGCAAAATGGTGTTGCTGAGAGGAAGAACAGTTCACTGAAGAAGATGGCAACATGCATGATGGAGGACAAAACTTTGCCACCAAAGTACTGGGCCGAAGCTATCAACTATGCAGCCTATATCTAGAATAGGGTTCCTCACAAACAGCTTGATGGTATGACTCCCTTCGAAGCATGGAGTGGGCACAAGCCAGATGTGACCCATTTCAGGATTTTTGGCTCAAAGGCTTGGGCTAGGATTCCAATAGAGAAGAGGAAGGCTTTGCAGCCCCAAAGCCAAGAGTGTCTTTTTGTTGGATACTTTGAAGATTAAAAAGGGTAAAAGTTGATAAATTTGATCACAAACAAATCCTTCATTGAAAGGTGTGTTTAGTTTGAAGAAGAACCCCTTGTAGCAGTGGAAGTTGGTGAAGCCTCTTCACCACCTGAACCTCAAGAAGTAAGTAAAGAGCTTGTTAAACATGATGATTCTGATTTTTCTGATTGAAATGAGTTTATTGTAGACCCTAACATCCCCACAAGGCCAAAATGGGAAGCCAAGACACTACATGCAGTAGGAGAGCTAGCTAGGGATCCCAATGACCCAAGGAGGACTAGATCTCAATTTGAGAGTGGTCTGTGCATGAAGGATCCTATGTTTTCTAAAAAATGCTATTTTATGGTGGAGTCTGATCCTCAAACATATGAATAAGAAGCAGGAGATCTAAGATGGAAAACAGCCATGAAGGAGGAGTTCAGCTCACTCCAGAAGAGCAACACATGGGAGCTAGTGGATCTTCCTCCAGGAAGAAAGTTAGTCCAGTGTAAGTGGGTCTATAAGACCAAATTTGCTGCTGATGGTTCACCACTGAAGTAAAAGGCTATATTGGTAGCCAAAGGCTACTCATAGGTTCATGGCATAGATTACAATGAGACCCTTGCCCCAGTGGCAAAGATGGATTCCATTAGGATAGCTCTAGCCATTGCAGCCTCAAGGCAATGGGAGGTACATCATATGGATGTAAAATGTTCCTTCCTAAATGGAGATCTCACTGAGGAGATATATATTCAGCAGCCTCAAGGTTTTGCTACTAACCCTTCTCTTGTGTGCAGGATGAGAAAGTCATTGTATGGGCTAAAGCAATCCCCCAGGGCTTGGTATGCCAAGATCGATAGCTTCTTGCTATCACTGAATTTTGTTCGGTGCAAATCAGATCCAAATGTATATTTGAAGTTAGTTAATGGTTCATTAATTATCATTTTGTTATATGTTGATGACCTCCTCATTACAGGAAGCTCACAGGTTGAGATTGCTTCCTTAAAGGGTGTTATGAACCAAGCCTTCTCCATGACAGATTTGGGGCTCTTAAGTCAATTTTTGGGGCTTGAGATTGCTCAAACCAAAGCTGGAATCAAGGTACACCAGTCCAAATATGCCTTGGACTTGCTGAACAAATTCAGAATGAAGGATTGCAAAGCAAGCAAAACTCCTTTCCTTTCAGGAGTGAAGCTGGAAGAAGCTGATTCTTCACCTATGGTAAACAATACACTGTATAGGCAATTGATTGGATGTTTGCTGTATCTGACACATACTAGACCTGATATTTGTTATGCAGTAAGTGTGGCTTCTAGATACATTGATCAGCTTCATGAGATCCATTGGAAAGTAGCCAAAAGGATCCTTAACTTTGTTCAGGGAACAAGGACACATGGGATCTTCTATAAAGCAAAATCTGATCTTGATTTGATTGGATTTACTAACAGTGATTGGGTAGGTGATAGCACAGATAGAAAGTACACATCAGGATATGTGCTCATGCTTGCAGAAGGGCCAATCATCTGGTCAAGCAAGAAACAGAGTGCCATTGCACTCTCATCTACAGAAGCAGAGTACAGAGGAGTTGTTAATGCAGCAACTCAATGTGTATGGTTGCAGGGTTTACTTGGAGAGTGTGGCTTCGAACCAGAGTACTCAAATACCATCTACTGTGATAACCAGAGTACCATTCGAATCTGCAAAGGTCTAGTTCAGAAGCAGAGAACCAGACACATTGAGATCCATATGCACTACATCAGAGAGCTTGTGCATGATGGCACCATTCACCTACTCTTCTGTTCATCTTCAGAACAAGTAGCTGATATTTTCACCAAAGCATTTTGTGAGAAGACCTTCAGCAATATCAAATCACTACTGGGGATTGCTGATCATGTTGTGAATCATGATTGAAGACAATATTTCCAAATTTTGTTTTACAGTCCATGTTTAAGGGAGGATTTTCCCAAGTTGGTTTTTCCTCTTTCCTTGTTTAAATGGACATGCAGTATGTAAAGGGTGACTAAGCCTTGTTGATAGGCCCTATATTTTTCTGATATATTACTCATAAGTCAGGCTTAAGGGGGGGTGTTAGAATAATCAACCCATAGTTTACCTACTTAGACATTAATTCCATTTTTTTTGTCTTATTTGCCTAGTTCATGTGTCCCACCTTGTGCAAGTTGTTATTTGCCTATCCATAGAGGTCAAAATTTTCATATTTTACTCATGTAGCACATGGGAAAGCCCAAGGAATCAAATCTGCTTTATTCCTGGCCTCCTAGGCACCCTTCTGCTTTTTCTGCTTTATTGCCTGCTTTTTCAGTGTTTTAAGGCAAAAGGAAAAGCTAGACTAGGTGAGGTTGACTTGTTTTTTGTCCTACACATCCTCCTCTCTTTTCTCCATGCAAAAGCATGTATGAGCTACCATTCCACCACTCTTTAGCTTGCCTAATCCTTTTTTCCAATTCGTGAGCTCCATGACAGATTTGGGATCAGATTTTTACACCTATGGGGGATTTGCTTATTTTTAGTAAGCCTGATTTATGCTAGATTTGGATTGCTCCTCATGCATTTGAATCCTTGATGTATTCTATTTATTCAGAATCCTATTTTATTACAGGTTTGGCTATGGTACACTAATTTAATACAATTTAGTGTTACAGCTCCATATTCAGTCTCTTTTGTGAGTGATCTTGCATGATCAATTGATAATTGTTGTGAGTAAAATTAATCTATTGCTGGCCTTAATTTCCACATTACAATCATCAAAACCATGTTTTGACAATCTAATATCTTTCTCCATGCAATCAATGTCCAGAACCCACAGTTACATGTAATTCTTCTAATTAGGTTTCGTCCTTCTTTTAATGTTCATGCTTCTAGTTCATATGTTGTCAACTTTTAATTGTCTGATTCATGTGGTAGGAAATCCATGCAGTGGATGGAGTCTGCTATATTTTCTAATACTATTCTAATAAAATATTGTATCCAAGTAACTAATCATGCTTGACCTTTACATATTAAATTCTTTGGGAACTTGCCCTTTTTTTACTAATTTAGTTGGCTTCTTTCAGAGTATTAGTGATTTGTGACTAATCGCTTGAGATATTAGCAGTTCTACATGGGGATTTGTCCCCAAGGGTTGGGATCATGTTTCCCATGTTTCCTACATCCTCGGGATAGAGGAACAGTGAGAGAAATGTTATGTGTTAATATTTTCCCTTTCCCCAATTCTTATAGGTTTCTAGCTCAATGGTAGAGCGCCTGCTTGACAAGTAGGAGGTTGAAGGTTTGATTCCTCCATGCCCTAATGATATTTCAATATTGATGTTTTAAATTATGCCTACAAGTGGGGTTCTAAACTGACTTCATATGTCCCTACGAGGGGGGTTCATAACCGCCCCCAACAGTTTGTAAAGACTTTTAGGGGGGGTATTTAACTGCCTCCATAGGTACCTACTAGGGGGGTTTTGAACCGTCAAAGTAGGTACCTGCGAGGGGGTTTTGAACCACCTTCATAGGTACCTACGAGGGGGTTCTTAACCGCCTCATTAGGTACCCACAAGGGGGGTTTTGAACCAACTCTGTATGTACCTACAAGGGGTTTTACAATTGCCCCCAAAGTCTTATAATAGGGACTTTTACTTGTGGTTTAGAACTACCCCCATCAGTACCTATGAGGGGGTTTTAGATCCTCCCTTAAAAGTGACTTTTGTAGGGGGTTTAAAACCACCCCCAAAAGTCACTTTTAGTGGTGATTTTGATCTCTTCTAGGGCCGCCCCTAAAATTCAACCCTTTTAGCATCGGTGATATTCAAGGTGGTTTCGTAATGAGAGCCTCCAAATCTAAAACAACCCCAAATCACTTTTGGGGGAGGGGGGGGATTTAGAACCACCCCTAAATCTCACTTTAGGGGTGTTTTTTATGTCTTCCAAAACCACCCCTGAAAGGAAACATTTTTTACATCGGTGCTATTAGGGGTGTCTTTCTAACAACTTCCTCCAATCCTAAAACCACCCCCAAATCAATTTTGGGGGTGGCTCAAAACCGCCCCAAAAAGTCACTTTTAGGGATGATTTTGATTTCTTCCAAAACCACCCTTGAAAGTCAAAACTTTCCAAGACCGCCTCCAAATAAAAAACCGCCCCCAAAAGTGACTTTTGGGGTGGTTTAGAACCACGCCCTAAGTGAATTTTAGAGGGGGTTTACAACCACTGCCAAAAGTCACTTTTGGAGGGAGTTTAAAACCGTCCCCAAAAGTCACCTTTTGGAGGCGGTTTAGAACCGCCCCTAAAAGTCACCTTTTGTAGGCAGGTTTGATTTCTTCCAGAACCGCCCCTAAAGGTGAAAAATTTTAGTGTCTGTGCTATTAGGGGTGGTTTTCTAAAGACTGCCACAAAATCCAAAACCGCCTATAAAAGTGACTTTTGGAGGCAGAAGACAACCACCCCTAAATGTCAAATTTGTTGTAGTGTTTTCAAAAATACACAATGCAATACAATAATGTGGGAGCTTATACTCTGAAATATCAAATAATAGCATGCTTCCCTTCTGACACTATAGGGATCCACATGTAAGCATGAGTTGGATACCAAATGATTAAGTGTGAAAGAGGGGTCAACCAAATACCAAATTATGAGAAACACTTTCTGGAGGAGTAAAAACATAAGGAAATAAACTTGTGATCGTCCTGCTTCTACCCTATTTTGCATAAGATTCTTAACTCATTAGTTAGTAAGCAAAAGATAAGCACAAGACCAAATGAAATTCTCAATTCATGACTTAAAACAACGTAATAACTAAATTCCATACCTTGATTCAAGACATAGATAATGGAAATATTAGTGACAAGGACTCAGAAATTAGGATCAAAGATTGTCAAAATAGGGTATATAGAGAGGCAAAAAGAGGTTATTTCATGGGCCCAATAGGTTTCAATTCAAAACTACAAAAATAAATAAATAAAAAACTTGAAAATTTCTATCCTAGAGTATTACAACTTTAGCTCCACTCCACATATTCTATCCTAGAGTATTACAAAAATAATCAAATTATATCAACTTATACAATATATTCTCAAAGGCTTTGCCTCACCTCTATTATATACAAGGATGACTACCATGCATGCCCTTGATAAACTATGGTTTAGGTTTAAATTAAGTTTTATATGCAATATATTATATTTTAATTGACTTTTGATATACTCATAGTTATCTTACTCCTAAAAATTTTACATTTTTGCTTTTAATAACAAAGCATGGTTACAGTTTTAACTATCCACTACAACCAAGAAAAAAGTTAGTGAAGTGATCGAGAAATGTCCAATAGAAATGGATGTTAAGCCCTAAATGTGGAAGATTCCCCCCTATAGCGTGGTGCATTACCCCCTATATGGTGGTGTATTACATATTATTGATGTCGGATTGGGTCTATTAGTGGGTCTATTAGTTTTTATTGTACACCTTTGTCTCCTATATATAGGAAGGATATATTTTCATTTTAGTAATCATTGTATCTTGTCTTGCCTTATGTACTTAGTACATTGTGTAAAGAGGTTCCTCTCTCGAAGAGGATTTCTATTTATCTATGGTATTAATTTATAAGATTTGGATTACTTTCTTATAGTCTATTTATTCTATTTTTATGTTATTTCTGGGACTTGGTTGCATAACATTTGTTATTAGAGATCTTTCCTCGGGACTGGATTCTTCAAAATTATCCATATTGGAATTTTCACTACAAATTTGTTTCTACAAGGATTAAGACAAAGAGACTCAAAAAGCATCTCCAAAAATGCTGAGATATCTATGGACTAAGTTTTAGATTGTGGGACATGACAGGTTTGGAGACATTTGTCTTGGAAGCTAGGGTTTTTTACTAGTCCAAAACCTAGTCTAAAACAAGTGTTTTGGGGAAAAAGGTCATATCTGGGGCATCTAATATCCAAATTGAATGATACCTATTGAATATGAAAGAATACGGAACAAAGTATCTATGGTAGTGTTTTTAGCCTCATATTCAAAATATTGGACACGTGGAAAACCATACAAGTTCAATATTATAAAAGGACAAAAAAAAGAAGTGTTGGGAGATTTGCAATAAATTTTTATTCGCAAATAAAAATTAGGTCATACCTATGGAATTAGAAAGAGGACACAACATGATACAAAAAAAGTGATTTTTCAGACCCAAAGGAGATGAAATTTCAAATTTATAGAAATTCCAATTTGTAACGCCTATTTTTGACCTTATTACTTATACTATGATTACGTGTTGTATATGTTGAAATATTGTAACTTCGAAGAATATTATATATGTATATTTTTGTGGTCCCCGATGTTCCTATCAGGAGAACCACTTGTATTACATTGTACCCCGATGCTCCTAATCGGAAGAACTAATAAGAGTCATGAGGTAGTCCCCTCTAATTGTAAAGGTGGGTCATCAACACCCCAGTGTGGTTACTTGAGCCTACATGTGTAACTCGAGCCTACATGAGTTAACTTAAGCCGACATGTCAAATGAGTTAACTTGAGTGAATGGATGAATATAAATAGAGGTGTAGTGCTCCTCATTTGTGACACACACTCTCACTTGCATAGCGCATTAGTGGAGAAGAGAAGTAGCTGGAGAAGGAGGAGGATCAGGATTTGATCTCCTTGCTGGTTTTATCTTTTACCTTTTTGGGGCATCTATATTGAGGAATATTTTGCTGGGTTTTTCCCTTTAGGGTTTTCCCAGGATGAATATTTGTGTTCCTTTTGTATGGTTGTGCTTGTCTATCTCTCAGTGATCCTGTTTATATGCGTTTTGTTATGAAAAATGAAATGAAATACTAATGTCTTAGCTAAGCATATGAAAATTTAACATGGTATCAGAGCTAACCTGAGAAGAAGACATTGTGCAGCTACAGAAGCTAGGTCTACTTATTTTTTGGGTCTCTCTCCACTATCCATCAGCAAAAGTATGCTAGGATGACTCTCCATTGAAGGGCGCATCTTTCTGTCGAAATTTTGAGCATTTTCAGTTTTCGATGTGGAAATTAGGGATTTCTACAGAAGAGGAATTTTTGAGTGAGACTAGAATAGGATTCTTCTCCTCATCAAAACAGAATTTTAGAGACCTGGATCAAGAAATTTGGTTGGGTGAAACTCTGGGAAAGTCAAACCCTAGTTTGACCCGAGCTAGAAAAACCCTAAATACTAAAACTGCTACGTTTTGGTACATTCGCTATATTCCAAGATTTGTAAGGATCAGGAGATACAAAATTGCAGGGGATGAAGATAAAATCCTGATGAAGACTGTGTCCAAACTTCATCCTCATATTCTCTCTATTCCAGGAGATATGTTCTCTCCAAGTTAGGGTTTCAGCCTCTTCCAAAATTCATCCCTAAATAGGACACCTGGGGAGAATTGCAATATATTGGGCTACAGAGCTCCAAATGGAATTCTTGAAGATTTTCTAGAAAGGGCACGGAATGCAATTTGAGTTTTCTAAATATCAGACTCAGAAGATGAACCAGTGACATGTGGCATGCCGTACAACTTCGTTGTTCTGAATAGTCCTGTAACAGGTCACCTTGGGAAAAAGATCATAAATCCCAAATGGTGAAACCAATTCTGATGAAACCTATGGTGTTAGATCCGGTACCTGAGAGGTTACCTCAGTACAAAATTTTAGACATAGAGGAGACGAAATTTCGTAGATATCATAGAAACAGTAACAGGAATTTCTGCAGAAGAAATTGGAAAATTAGTTCTTCCTGTTCCGGGAGCTTCCCTCCACTGTTTTTAGAAATGGAGTACATTGGACAGCTCCATTTGAAGATATCTATCTGTATATCCAATCAGATCTGAAATATTCCAAGTTTTGAAATTAGGGTTTCTGTGACAAACCCTAGATCAGCCAGCTCCGGAACTAGGATGGACACCTCAAATCGGTAAGATCTAATCCTTTGCTATGTTCATTTGAGGTTCTCATTTCAAAGTGATCTATCACATCAACTTAATTATAGGCTTGGTGAAGTTGAAAAATTCCAAGCCTAGAAGTATATGATCTCTCTGAAGAAAATGGATTGGACACCTACATGAGCATAGAGGTTCCAGTTTCATAGGGAGATGAGGCTAGAATCCATTCACAAGAGGAACTTGGTCGAAGCCCAGAAGATCATTGATGATTCAATCACGAATCAACCTGTTCTACAAGTTTCTTCCCTAAATACATCGATGAGGTTTGATTCCTTGACCAAGCTATTTGAGGGGAATTACATAGATCGAAATATCACCTTAAGAAACCAGCTGAAGAATGTGAAGATCCAGAATGCAGAGACCATGCAGTCATAAGGATCTCTCAAATCAAAGAACAACTTCAAGCGGGGAAAGAAGAAGTGAAGAATGTAGAAGTGGTGATGGCCACCTTGAATGGCCTCCCAAGATCATGGAATTCATTCATTCAAGGAATGTGTTCCAGAAGGAAGTGATTACTTTCAGCAGACTTTGGGAAGAAGAAGAAGCTCATCTCTGAAGATCAAGCTCTCTTCTTCCAAAGAAAATCCCTCAATCAATGAGGAATATGAAGATCTCAACTCTTGAAGAACTTCTTATCCACCTCAGCATTTGGATAAGAAACGATGCTATCATGAATGAAGAAGACGGTGAAGCTGAAGACTCAAGAAGGAGTATACCCATGAAACAAATAAAGATAAGTATTCAATTGTCATTTCATGATATTGTTTTGTTATACATTTGATTATATTCAGTTGATGTGTTATGCATGATAGATTGTTTGCATTAATGACTGTATACTACTAATATGCATGTAAGTAGCTCATGGTGCTCTCCATTGCTACTTATCAAACCTCTTTGCTGACATATTGGATTAGTGCACAATCTCAATAATGTCATGATGGAGATGGAAGGCATCTAGAAAGTTTAAGTATGGATGAATGTTGTATTGACTAAATAGTTACATGATGCATAAGAATTTTTCATTATACATATGTTTTATGAAATAGTTCTAACCATGCAACTGGTGCATTTGAATTGTAGGAAAGGTCATGAACAACCTCCTACAAGAAAAGAAGGATGAGACTTGTTCTGAAGAACAAGTTATGACAATTCAAGATTCACTCCAATAAACATGAATCTGAAGCTCCCAGGGTCAGAGACACCATGACGGAAGAAAGAGATTCAAAGAATGGTAGATCCACCTTGAAGGATGAAGACCACCATGGGTACAAGAGATAACTCAAGATGAAGAAAAGAATGCTATAAAAGAAGCTATGATCAAAGAATAACAGTTGATCATGGGGAATGATGTATACGATATGATGGAACAAGTGTACAATGCAAGGTTCGTGATTCTCCCTAGAAAGAATAGACTATGACATGACATACTCTATTGACCAGTATATATCAAGCATAGAACCACCTATATAGAATGAAGAGAGAAGATGATACTTCACTTTAGGGGGAGTGACTACAGAAAATTATCTCTGAGTTCGACATGGTACAACATGATGGATAGCTTTGTGATGGATCGATACTTTACCAAGAGTAAAGTGGGTTCCAACCTTCAAGGTTGAATGCAGAAGACTAGGATATGTTGATGACCTAAGAAGACAAACTCATAGAAGATGTTATGATACTAGAATGATGTTTGGGATATAGTACTCAAACCAGAAAGCAAGAATGTGGTATCTTCCAAATGGATTTGCAAGATAAGATATGTTGCTGATAGAAGTAAGGTAAGAGTTGTGGCTAGAGGAAAGAGGGAATTAATTCTGAAGAGACACTTACTCCAGGAAGCAAGGTACACTTCCTTCAAAACTATCATGGTAGTTTCTTCCATGATGAAGTAAAGACAAGCCTTCCTTAATGGTATGATTGAGGAATATTTTTACGTCGAATAGTCACGAGGATTTGAAGTTGAAGACAGAAGGAATCAAGTATGCAAGTTGAAGAAGGCCCTCTATGGCCTGAAGTAAGCTCCAAGAGCTTGGTATGGAAGAATAGATAGTTTCCTAATGAACATGGTCTTTGCCAAGAGCAAAGTCGATCCTAACCTTTCCTAAAAGGTTGTAGAAGATGTACCTATCACTCTATTACTATATGTGGATGACTTATTCTTGACAGGGAATGAGAAACAGATCATGGAAAGCAAGAGGAAACTAGAAGAAGAATTTGAGATGAAAGACCTTGAGTTAATGCATTATTTCCTAGGTCTGGAAGTATGGAAAAGTTCAGAAGGAATATTTCTCAACCAGGGAAAGTATGTGGTAGAGATATTGAAGAGATTCAATATGTTGGAATGCAAAGTCATGGCCACACCCATGGACTCCAACCGGAAGTTGTTAGCTGATGACTCATCAGAGTTAGTGGATGTGACTCACTACAGATAGATCTTTGGGTCATTGATGTACTTAACTAATACCAGACTAGACATTTGTTTTGCTGTGAACACCTTAAGTCAATATCTTGTTCAAACAAGACGGGTTCACCTAGTAGCTGCAAAAATATATCTGAAAGGGACCATGGACTTTGTTCTATACTATGATGGTAGCCATGAGTATAGATTGTATGGCTACACAGATGCAGATTGGGCTGGAAGTATCTCAGACAGGAAAAGCACATCAGGTATATGCTTTTGGTCTGCTATGATTTCATGGTTTAGCAGGAAACAGTCCAGTGTTTCTCTTAGCACAGTTGAAGCAGAATACATAGCGGATTGCTCTACTAAGTTGTGAATCCATATGGATTCAGAAGATGATATCAGGTCTCTTTGACCTAAATATGGATACTACAATGATTCTATATGATAACCATAGTTGTGATGACAAAGGACCCTGTGTTCCGACGTAACGCGTAGAAATCCGATATTTCTACTTACAAGATAAGATGCAGATGATGATATTGTAGATGTAGATGATGGTGATTCAGTATTTCTATGCTGAATATATATAGATGATGATGATTTCAGTATTCCCATACTGAAGATATAGATGATGATGCTTTCAGTATTCACATACTGGAGATGCAGATGGTGATAGATCAGTATTCAGATACTGAAGATGTAGATGATGATGGTTTGAATGATGATGTACCGATGAAGCCTCTGCCTCGAGTAGAGTTCGAACACTTTCGAGACAAGCCTGGTGTTGTTTAGAAAGACCTTCCTCGAAAGGGGGAGTAGTGATGTTGCAGTGGGATTGTATCATCCCTAGGCATTTTTCGTAAAGTGATCTGGAGACCTCGATCCTCGAGAATGAAGAGGTATTGTATCATCCCGGGACATCTATCCATAATAGATCCGGTGACCTCATTCATCAAGAACATGATGGGATTGTATCATCCCTGGACACTTGTCCTAAAGTGATCTGGATACCTCGGTCCTCGAGAATGAAGAGGGATTGTATCATCCTGGGACATCTGTCCATAATAGATCCGGTGACCTCATTCATCGAGAACATGATGGGATTGTATCATCCCTGGACACTTGTCCTAAAGTGATCTGGAGACCTCGGTCCTCGAGAATGAAGAGGGATTGTATCATCCCGGGACATCTGTCCATAATAGATCCGGTGACCTCGGTCATCGAGAACGTGATGGGATTGTATCATCCCTGGACACTTGTCCTAAAGTGATCCGGAGACTTCGGTTTTCGAGAATGTGGCAGGATTGCATCATCCTTGGATGTAAGTCCTAAAGTGATAGGGAGTGATTATCCCGTAATTGTATCCGGTGACTTCGGTCGTCGAGAATGTGGTAGGATTGCATCATCCTTGGACTCATGTCCTAAAGTGATAGGGAGTGATTATTCCGTAATTGTATCCATTGACTTTGGTCGTCGAGAATGTGGTAGGATTGCATCATCCTTGGACTCAAGTCCTAAAGTGATAAGGAGTGATTATCCCGTAATTGTATCTGGTGACTTCGGTCGTCGAGAATGTGGTAGGATTGCATCATCCTTGGACTCAAGTCCTAAAGTGATAGGGAGTGATTATCCCGTAATTGTATCCAGTGACTTGGTTCGTCGAGAATGTGGTAGGATTGCATCATCCTTGGACATAGTCCTAAAGTGATAGGGACTGATTCTCCTGTAATCAATCCCATAATTTCAGTTGTTGAGAATGTGGTGGGATTGTATTATCCCTAGACTTTAAGTCCAAAAGTGATCCAAAGACGTTTTGTCTTTGAGTTTTGGATTGCAGGTTGTTGCTGATGATGATGCCGTACTGATCGAAAGATCAGAGTATGATGATGATGACATTCCAATCGAAAGATCAGAGTATGTTGATGATGTTTTTGATCGAAAGATCAGAGTATGATGATGATGTTTCTATGTTGATGATGTTTTTGATCGAAAGATCAGAATGTGATGATGATTATAATCGCCAGATCAGAATATGATGATGATGATGTTGCTGCTAGGGAAAAGTGTTGATGATGATATTGTTGATCGAGAGGTCAAAGTACTGAAGATGTTGCTGTTGATCAAAAGGTCAAGATGCTGAAGATGTTGTTGCTAATCAAAAAGTAAAAGTGCTGAAAATGTTGCTGATCGAAAGGTCAAAATGCTGAAGATGTTGTTGCTGATCGAAAAAGTCAAAGTGCTAAAGATGTTGCTGATCGAAAGGTCAAAATACTGAAGATGTTGTTGCTGATCGAACAGTCAAAGTGCTGAAGATGTTGCTGATCGAAAGGTCCAAGTGCTGAAGATGTCGTTGCTAATTGAAATATCAAAATGCTGAAGATGTTGTTGATCAAAGACTGAATATGTTCCTGATGATGAAGACTGAAGATTGAATATGAAGACTACATGATGTTGAAAAGCTTCCAATGATTTATAGATGTGTTACCCTACTGATGTTGATGATGTCCCCTATCTCTACTCTTGTTGTTGTTGATGTTGTTGTATAATACCCTTCTCGTTAAGGGGGGGTGTTGAAATATTGTAACTTCGAAGAATATTCTATATGTATCTTTTTGTGGTCCCCGATGGTCCTACCGAAAGAACCACTTGTATTACATTGTACCCCGATGCTCCTAATCGGAAGAACTAATAAGAGTCATGAGGTAGTCCCCTCTAATTGTAAAGGTGGGTCATCAACACCCCAGTTTGGTTACTTGAGCCTACATGTGTAACTCGAGCCTACATGAGTTAACTTAAGCCGACATGTCAAATGAGTTAACTTAAGTGAACAGATGAATATAAATAGAGGTGTAGTGATCCTCATTTGTGACACACACTCTCACTTGCATAGCGCATTAGTGGAGAAGAGAAGTAGATGGAGAAGGAGGAGGATCAGGCTTTGATCTCCTTGCTAGTTTTATCTTTTACCTTTTTGGGGCATCTATATTGAGGAAGCTTTTGCTGGGTTTTTCCCTTTAGGGTTTTCCTAGGATAAATCTTTGTGTTCCTTTTGTATGGTTGTGCTTGTCTATCTCTCAGTGATCCTGATTATATGCTTTTTGTTATAAAAAATGAAATGAAATACTAATGTCTTAGCTAAGCATATGAAAATTTAACAGTATATGTCTATTATTGTGGGACTTCGTTAGTTCATCACTCTATGGACATATGGATTTATTATTTTGAGGAAATTATATATGTGTGTGTGTGTGATGTTAACATTATGAATTGTGTTCGTGTTTTGATTATGTCTCTAGCATGAAAATTTAATAGATGATGGTACATGGATACTCTTTTAAAGTTATGTGTTGAGTAACTGATTATGATACCAAATGCATGGTACAAAATTATTACATTGTTGTTTAGTATTAAAAAAATGTGTATACATGTCGATGATTGCACGATATTTCATGACATTTTTTATGAGACTATCCAGCAAGTTAGAAGAGATAAGGGATAGTTGAGCCCTCCAAATTGGAGGTACCTAGATGGTATTATTTCCAAAAGATATTGTATGAGAATGAATTGTTAATTTTATGTGTGATTTCTATTATTATCATTATGTTTTGGATGGCATGGGATTTTAGGAAACTCGACCACCCAAATTGGTTATTCGATGACAAAACCTGATTACAATAGTCGTAATGCAACACTATGTCGACGTGTTAGATTTTTATCATTTAATCAATGTGATCTAGGATATTATCTGAGAGAATAACATGCACAGCAATAAACACAAGATACAAGAGACACAAATAATTTTCCTCTGGGAAACCATAAAGGAGAAAACCCCGCAACTTCCTCAGAGACAGAATGAGCACCAATAGAAAAAGTAAACCCTGAAAACATAAAGATGATATCCGACAGTAGTTGTCTCTTTCTCTGATCCCAGCTTCTTTTCTCTCACTCATGCGCCCCAGTGAGTGAGTGTGTGTGTGATAAATAGAGAGTCTCACTATCTATTTATATTCTTTTGTTCACTTAATATTTGACTATGTTATGTAGGATCGAGTAATCCTAACTCATTTATGTAGGGTCAAGTAACCACAAATGGGGTACTAATGACCCAACTTACATTAAATCACCTAGGAACAACTTCTCTAGGAGATTCTAATAACCCTAGTGCCCAACAACTGTGGGAACTTTAACCCTTGAACAAGAAGGAGGGCTACCCACTATGACTTTACATGAATTGTTTACATTATTGAATCTCCCAATAGGAACATCGTGGTATGACATGACTCAATTACATTACAGATACTTCCCGGAATAAACATCGGGGTACAATACATAAAATATAGAAGTGAATACAGTTCGAAGTTACAAATACATCAACACTCCCTCTTAACTAGAAAGGTATTATCTTGACACAATTTATCAGCATAAGTCTTCTTCTCTATATCATCTAGATCATCATCAAGTTCTCGTCATCTTCATCTTCAAGTCATCTTCATTACTGGATATGGATCATCACTTGATTTGGATCATCACTCAATCTAGATCATCACTACTGGATCATCATCACTGGATCTAGATCATCACTCAATCTGGATCATCACTACTAGATCATCATCATTAGATCTAGATCATCACTGGATCTGGATCATCACTATTGGATCATCATCACTGGTGCTATCTCTCGATTCTTCTCGTCATAGGAAGTTCTACAGATCCATCCCTTTTTCATGCTGGTTGTAGTCCCAGCCTCCATGTAGGTCTTCATATTCTTCAGCTCTTATATATGACCCAGTTAAAAAGGCCCATCCAGCACTTATATCTGACCATGGGAGGGCCCAGCCTGCCCACATGTCAGAATGAAATGCCGAGCACTCAAATTTGACCATGGGGGGAACACATCCACCACCATGTCAGAATGTCCCAACACTTACGTTTGACCATGGGAGGGCCCAGCCTGCCCCCATTTTAGAATGGCCCAGGCCTTAAATCTAACCCTAGGAGGGCCCAGCCTACCCCCACGTCAGAATGGCTATGCCCTTACATCTGACCATGGTAGGTCCTAGCCTGCCCCCATGTCAAAATGGATATTCCCTTACATCTGACCATGGGAGGTCTGAGCCTACCCCCATGTTAGAATTACTCTGCCCTTACATTTGGCCATGGGAGGGCCCATCCTCCCCCCATGTCATAATGGCTCATCCCTTACATCTGACCATGGGAGGGCCCAGCCTACCCCCATGTTAGAATGGATCAACCCTTACATATGACCATGCGACAGCCCAGCCTACCCCCATGTCAGAATGGCTCTACCCTTACATCTAATCATGTGGCAATACATCCCACAATGCTCTGTCTGCCGGGCAGAGCACTCCGACCTACCCTTAACAGAAAAAAAATTTATCTATTGAAATTTCAAATTTTTCATTTAAGCTTTGTGCAGTAAAGAGGTATTTTATCAGTAGAATACCTCGAATTACTTCCGCTCTTGAATCCTGGTTCTGGTTCTGCTCCTGCCCCTGCTTCTGCTCCTGCTCCTGCTCCTGAAAGAGTCTTATTGTCGGCTCTGATTTTCCACTATGCCGACCAGCAGGTTTGCTGGCCCTAGGAAACCGATGGGTTTCCTAGCCCCCGAGCCCACGTACCAAGAAAATGGATAGCAACCTCCTTTCCTCAGAGTACA
>LPNX010584443.1:0-56980 GCA_001517045.1 Pseudotsuga menziesii
TCTCTAGCAACTCAAATTCAAGAATTTTATAATTGTAGTTAAACAACCAAAACTTGCATGTCAATCGCTAGTATTTCGAAGGTTGAGGATGAAGCTAAAATTCGATGGTGTTGTTGAATTCACTATGAGGATAATCTTCAAGATTGTCAATTCGAAATGATCTATCGGTTTTCTCACTACCAAATCTTAGGGTATTCTGCTTCCCATGGGACCCTCGAGCTATGACAGGGTTGTCGATACTCTGCTAGCTAATAAACTATAATGCCAGTCACAATAATGGAAGAAATCTCATTCATGTTTACATCATAGTGAACCACACCTCAATCAGTCACCTTCACAAGAGTCACAACCCAAGCTACACTCCAAAATTCTACCGAAAGAAAAAAAATGTGAACCTCAAGCTCATTTTCCTTTTTAATAATTACCAGCATGATTTTCTTGCTTTATTTCTTTCTTTTTGTTTTGCTTTGTGTTTTATTTTATGAATACATCTGCTCTTCATTTTTAAATATCTTCTTTAGTTTCTTTTTCCAAGTTTGTTGCTTTTCTCTTGCTTTTTAAAATCCCACCCAACTTTGGCTATTCGAATTTTTCTAATTTTTATTTTGTTATTTTATTATTATTATTATTCGATTTTTTTATAAGATTTATTATATTGTTATTATTATTATTAATATGATTGTTATTACTCATTTATTTATTACTTTAAATTAATTGATTAATTCATTTTCATTTAAAACTTACCAAGCTATAATTAATTAATTCTTTATTAATTCCCTTTTCCCTACCCAATGATTATTAGTTAATTAGTCATTGCATTTCTGTTGCAACAAGAGATATCAAGGCACCATGCTTCCCACATGCCCTTTAAATATTTTCTCAGGTGGGGATATGGTACGACGGTTGAGACGTCGTTAACTCAACCCTACTACTCTAATGAGGACTAGTGGTTCTTGGGGAATAAGTTAGAGTCCTTATTGTGTGCCCTCAACAATATACCTCATGAGTGACTGTACTATGGCCTACCCCTTGGAAACCTGCACCTGATGAGTTGGATCCTCTCTCACTCTAATCGAACTCATCGCATCGACATTGGATGAACTTAATTGGTATCATGTTCAACCTCGTCTTCTGATGTGGACCGATTGGAAATCCCATCCGACGCCTACACATAAACACCATGTGCATCAAATATTTTACCAAAAATTCAACATAAGCATATATGTTTGTTAGGTTATCAGCACTTGTCTCTAATTGCTACTCATTACGAGTCTATGATGTATTGATGCCTACTTGCATAACATGTACATGCTCTACATGTCACACTCGACAACTCATCAGAGTACATGATATATATAAACATAAAAATTAATAAACATTTTACATTGTGAATCATGTAAACATCTTAATCATCTTAAAATCATAACAGAGGCATATAAGCATTTGATCAATATCATATCATATCATGATTGCATGTGTTCTCTATCATGTCAACATCATAACATAATTATCAATGAAACCATACCATCATAACATAATCATATGTAACCATCATCAATATCACATAGACGGCAACATGTACTAGTCTAGGTCATACAAAACCAAATGTCCCAATATAAAGCATCACGTAGTTTAAATCTAAGCCACACATAACTGGGTCATTCACAATTGAATGCCCTCAAAGAATAATCATTATTAGATTTATGGTCTATAATCAAAGTCTATAGTCTATCACAAAAATTGGGCACTACCAAAATGTTCCGAGAAGAAAAACCAAGCTTGATAGGGAATGATGGATGGATAAAGTAAAAACAAATTCACGGGAAGAGAAGCACCCATATAATGGAAAGGAACCTATTATAGGTATACTTATAATATTGTGAAAGAATTAAGATGGATGTGATAATTAATTTAAAATTACTAATGATAGATGCCCCATTCCCAATTACTAAATAGGAATGGCACATCTTCAAGTAGATACTTATGTAGATTGTTTTAGAAACATATGGAATAGTAGTGAGGAGGCTCTAATGAAAACCCTAGGTCTTCTCTCCCTGTCTATTCTCCCAATCCTCTCACAGCGGCCTGACGGTTTTGGTTATGCTTGCAGTTGCTACGGGGAGTGAATGGACGGACTATACCCTTCTCGACACAGGTATGTGTTTTTTTGTTTCCTTACTGATGATGTTCTCGAGTCTCTTGACGTATTTTTTGCCTCCCTTACTGGTCTCGATTTGGCGTTTTTTGTATTGTTTTCCCTCTACCTATTAGTTTCGAGTCACTAGAGTTCAGTCTGTCCATTCGATAGAATTAGTACGAACGAGTTAAAAAAGTGGGAACCTGTCATTTTTTCGTCTCTATCTCCACTTGTGGTTTGGGGGGTGACAAATGGACAGTCTTATTTTTCTGTCATCGTATAGGTGGTTTCAGAGGAGTCGACCTGATATACCTTGGTTGATGTTCGTTACTGGGTTTTTTCTTTGTGTGGTCTGTGGGCTCTCGAGTGGTTTTGGGATTGGTTGGCCTTCCCCATCTGGGGGTGGTAAGGTGGTCAGAAAGATCACTGTGGAGGCTTCGATCATGGCGTCAACTTCTTCCTTTTCTCCAAGGGTGCGGACAAACCCAAAGGAAAGAGTCCACTTCTCGAAGGTGGTACCCTCTCCTGTGCCCGTCTTTAGTGCAGGTGTTGTTACCAGACCTGTTGTCACTTCTTGCGTGGGGAAGTCCTTGGTGTCAGCCGGAGTATGTCCTTATGGGTCACGTGATGGAGGCACTGTGCCGCCTACAAAACCCTTGAATCATCATCCTCGCTTTCGTCCGTGGAAGTTATCCTTTGAAAAGGTAAAGTATGTGTTATACACCTGAGTGGCACCTCTCCGTCTGAGTGCTGATATCCCTCATGTCAGCACACAAAAGGACACTTATGGATAGAGGTTTGCCCTTAACACTATAGCTTGTCTTGTCATGAAATACATTCTACCTTCATCCAGCTAGTTTTTCCATGTTAGGATGTATTCGCGACTCTCATTATAGACAACTCGCGCATCATTCGCGAGTCTCCCTTACAGCAAGTCGCGAATCCTTGTATTCGCGGGTTGCGCTTATACAGAGTCGTGAGTCATTTGCGGGTTGCTCTACTAAATACCCGCGAATGTTCCTCTTAACATGAAAACATAAAAACACGCGCTAATGGGAGTTTAGTTAAGTCATTTTACTTAATCTCCCTAACTGCTGTAACCTCCCTAACCTTCGAGAACTGCCTTATTTCACCCATATAAATACAGGCCTTGGGGAAGGTTGTAGGGAGTTACACTTTGGAGCAAAGTTATGCTGGTGGATTGTTCACAGAAGTCTTTGGAGCAGTGAAACTCAGAATCCTTTGGTGACAGAGGAGTCCTTGTCTCAGACGTTTGGTTGTACTATGAACTTTCTCATTATTGATAATAAAGAGATTACTTCTTCCACATGTGTCTCATATATTTTTGTTTGATAATTGTTTATGCTTCAGTATTTCATATCTGATTTATCTAACCCGCCAATATATATATATATGAACCATTCTATATCTGGAAGATTGCCTCTGAACAGGTGAAAGAGGAGTGAGCCTTGAACACTTTGGAAGTGGAGCAGATCGGAAGAGGACTAGCAAGGATCGAACTTCGTTTAACAAGTTCTTCTAAGCCTCCTATTTCCTATTCTGCACTTTAGAAGTCAATTGTCTGCAAGTGTTTGAGTATGTTGGTAACCCCTGACCTACAATTATTAGGTGCATAATCCCTTACAACAGAACTGGCGACTCCGCTGGGGAAGCCTAGACTGCTGTAGGTCATTTCTGTTATCCTAACCAGTTTTGCTTGTGAGTCTGTTTGTGGTTTTTTATCCTGGCTCTTGCCTACTTCAGCGTTTGAAAGTCTTAGGGTTTTTTCTTTGCTTTTGAGAAAAAATTTATACCCATTCGCGGGTTGTTCCACTGAACAGTCGCGAGTATAAAGTTGCATTCGTGGGTTGTTATACTGCACAGTCGTGAGCATTCGCGAGTTGCACTATTAGATAGTCGCGAGTACTCCTGAAGATTGGGATTTTTAAAGAAGAGTTTGCTTGTTTCTTTTCTTGTTATAGTCCTTGTTTTCTGAGAAGACTTTCTTTAAGAATGCTGTAGAGTTTGCTTGATTTCCTCAGGTGATCACATCTTAGTGTTTTTTGAAAGCCATTGAGTCCTTTTACTTGGTTTATTTACTGTTTGCATCCTGAAGCATTTGGCCTGTTTGGGTTCTTGGTTAAAGTGTCTTAGTCCAGATCAGTGATCAGGGTCTTGGGCTCTGTTTGTCCAGTCTGTTTTCTGACAGTTGCTGGTTTGCACTTACCTTTTTAAGTCTGCAGTGGTTTTGTGTCATTGTTTGCACCCAAGCTAGGGATCCTAGCCTCCTTCTCTTGCTGGTCTGTTGGTTCTGTCAACCTATTTGTTTCAGTTTGTAGTTTGTATACAATTCATAAGTTTCAAGGTTACTCAAGCATAGTGCATTGTAGATGCATAGTAGTTTTTTTGAGCAATTTTTAAAGTGAAAAGAAAACATAGTTAGTCTTTTGCATTGTGATTTTTGCATAAGTAGTGTTTTCTTCATTTTAAAATATATAATCTCAGAAAATTACAAAAATATAGGCTTAGTTTCCCTTATCAGTGCTTTAGTTCATCAATACATATTTGAAAAAATGAAAAGAAGTTTATTTTATAGTAGTAGTTTGCTTTGAATGCATCTTACTTTCATTTATTTCTTGCTGAGTCAAAACATCATACAGTACATCACTTCCATTTCCTCTTGAGTAAGAAACAACCCTTAAAATAAACGCATAAATTAAAATTTACTAGTAAGTTTTTATTTTTAGGGGCCTTTCACCTACTAGCTTAGGCTATACTTGTGGGCTAGGGAGTGTAAACTTCCCACAAGTTATAAACTCAGACGTAGTGGACCGTTCTTTAGGTAAATCCTTGATTCTATCACTGTATCTGGGAAGCTCCTCTCAAATGGGAGTTAAGCACTAGGCCGCGTGGAGGCTTGGATAGAAGAGATAACCCTCCGAATCCTTGTCAAAGCGTAACCCAGGACTTTTACGCATCTGGGGATTCTGTCCTAGACATAGTTTCGGGCTCAGCTACCCTGCCCATGCGTACGAGTTCGACTGACGACTGTCCCCCCAGACAGCTGGTATTATCAAGGTAGCCTTTAGTCTCTTGTCTTTTAGGGTTCATACCTAGGTAAACCGGAAGGCTATTTCTAGTTCACCTCAAACAGGCTTGGAAGGTAACCCTTGTGGAAAGTGCAGGAGGGTGGTGGGTGATTCCTCCGCTTGTGCCTGAGAACCCCTCAAGGACGCCAAGTAATCATTCATCAGCTTTCTTCGGGAAAGCATATCTTTATACCCTGGTTTGATTGCTTGAGACTCTAGGATCTTTTTAGTGGATGCTCTGTGGATTTGCTTGTGTTTAGTTGACCTTAGGGTGTGATTAGTCAAATTTTTAATTCTGGAGGACCAACTTGTTAGAAGGTCAAGAAGGTTGAGAAACCTTCCTCCTTTCACTGCATTGGAGCCTCCACCTTTGCCCCAAAGGCGGAGATTAGACACAGTTGGTTCTTTTGAACCAGTAGGAATAAGTGAGGTTCTTGGTGAACCGGAATTGATAGCTAACCATTTTGATTTTGACACAGTCGAGATAGAAGAATTGCAAATTGACGAGTTTGCAAGAAATTTTAACACCCCCTTGACTTATCTTAACGATCCTGTGATCCTCCAAGTTAGACCTTTTAGTTCACCAGTAGTAGGTGTCCCTTTGAGTAGAGTCATGTCTTCTGTGGAAGAGAGTTCTTTTGTGTTTACCTCAACCCTTCCGGTTGAAGGGGTACTACCTCCCTCGGTTAGTGCCCCTAGATCTAGTTTGCCTTCTACTCCTTTGACTCCAGCGAGCCGGGTGGTTCAACCATCGGTTCACTCCAACGTAGGAGGTATTTCTGGTAACACGGTTGCTGGGATCCCCAGTATACCTACCATTCCTTCTTCCTTCCCTTACACTACTCAGAGTGGTCCGGTAGGATCCTCGACTTATGTCCAAGGATTTCCTTGGAATGGGGGGCACATTCCCCCATCCAGTCCATACATAGGTCCATCTCCTTCATATGTAGGAGTGCAGTTTGGGGGCAACACCTCTTATGGGCAGAGCTTCCATACCCCTATTTCGGTCCCATACACGGGCTCTCCCTTTTCTTTGTTTAGCGGAGGGATACCTGCTCCAGTCTTTCAGACCCCAACTTCTATGGGGATGGCCCGAACCATGTACACTGCACCTCCCACCCAAAATCCTGTGGCTTACGGATGGAATCCGTTTCAAAGCAACCTTCCCACTTCACAATCGGTGTCAGGGGGAAACCCCACCTTTACCTATGGGCATTCAGGGGCTAGACCCTCTAATCCCCAAGCTGGCACATCTAGTAAACCGGTTAGGCCCAAACTTCCTTTTCTGGCAACTTTGAACTTGCCAGACTTATCAAAATTGATGAATGACCCGGTGAGGCATGACCCCTTGTGGCCACCTATTCCCACCAAACTGCCCTCGGACATCCCTAAGTTCAAAGGTAAGGCTGGTGAAGATCCCGGGGCTCATGCCACCACCTTCCATTTATGGTGTTCTTCCAACTCATTGAATGAATATTCAGTGAGATTGAGGTTGTTCCAGAGGAACTTGACTGGCACTGCGGTAAAATGGTACATAGAGTTGCCTTCTGCTGCTTTTAGTAGTTTATGGGACCTAGCTAGTGCTTTCCTCAGTCACTTTCAACTTCCGGTCCATTACGATTTTGGAACATACTTGTTGTCTACTTTCAGACAAAACATGGCAATCCACGTCTCAAATCATATCCAAGAGTGGAGGAGGCGAAAGAGTCTTATCAAAGCTACCATCCCTCTTGAGTTTCTATTAGAATGGTTCCTTAAATCATTGTTGCCATATATATCTAAGGATGTTTCCACATCAGGAGTGACTAGTGAAGAAGAAGCCATACTCAGGGCCCAGCAGTTGGACTTGATTTATTCACAGTCTGGGATTCTATATGAAATTATCCCTGAGGCAAAAATGCCTTCGCATGAGGCCGAGAAACCCAAGCCTGGACCCCATGCCGATGGTGTGGTTGGGTCCATAAACTCTCCCACTGTAGAGTCTTTGACAAAATAACTTCACCAATTGTCTGTCAAACAGTCTACAGCGGAGGCAGCAAAGGCTACCCCCTCCTCCCAAAGTGCAAATGTTTTTGCGCAAACCTCTTCGAAGGGAAATCAGCAACCCGGCGGGAAGAAGAAGAAAGGTAAAAAGGGAGAGGGAAACCAAAATCAAAACAAGACAAAGCCCGCAAACAATGCTGATGGGGAAAAAAGGAAAAGAAGAAAGTCAAGTTCCCTTGTAAGTTGTGCCAAGGGGACCACCTTACTCATCTTTGTCCCATTATGGAACAAGCTCAGAAGCTGTTACAAATGCAACCACCAGCTGTCCTGAAGGATCCTTTTCCCCAAGGGCAGAATTCTGCTTCAGCTTCTACCGTAGCAGGGGGCACTCAAGCTGCCCCTGACCCCAATTATATCAACATGGTTAGATCCTCAACTTTGTTACAAACCAGGAACAAAAAATATGAGAAAGAGACCGATGAGAAGGGTAAAGCTGTAGTTGAATCTTCCAACCCTCTCACTATAGAGAAACCTGCGGAAATAATGCCAAAGATACCCAAAGGTGTCTTTAAGAAGAATTTGCATAACCCAAATGCCAGAGCCGCTTCTAACTACTCTGTGGTCGAAGACTTGGCTCAGACTCTGCGTGCAATGTCAGCTTTGGAGGTGCTACAGAGCTGTCCAGCTCAGCGGGATGCCCTCTTAGCAGCTTTAGGTAGCATGGACTCTTCGAGTCTCACAGCAAAATTTCATCTCTATGATGTTAAAATTTGCCTCCCTTACCATGTAGCTCTATCGATAGATGTTGTCCATGGTGGTAAGACCATTGGACGAGCAGTTGTTGATGAGGGAGCCTCTACTTGTGTTATGTCCCTGGCCTGTTGGAAATCTCTTAGATCCCCAGAGCTGGTCCCATCAACCACTTTACTTACTGCTTTTGATGGAAGGTCTTTCCGTCCACATGGTATCCTACCAGCTTTTGAGATTAAGTTGGCTGGCAAAGAAGTGTCTGTTGAAGTTGAAGTGATTGATGCTCCGTTGGACTACAATTTGCTTCTGGGTAGGAATTAGACTAATGCAATGTCTGCTGTTGCATCAGCTGTCTTTCATGTCGTGGTTTTTCCACATGAGGGCAAGGTGGTCACTATTGACCAACTTGATTTTACCCGAAAAGGCCGCTTAGAGTCTAAAGATTCCACTGTGCCATTGGTTGATAAGGCCAAACCTGCTGCACAGAGCTTGGGGGCTGGAATGTACGCATCATTGATGGGCACATTCGATATTCCAGCTCCAGTCCTTTATATCGGTTCTACTACTGTAGGGAAGTCCATTGATTCGGTGGTTGATAGGACTGATCCTTGGGTCCTCCCAACCCCTCAGGAACCGGAAGTGCCCTTATCTGAAGTGGAAGTGGCGTATCAAGCTATTACCCAAACCACTGTTGATCCCATTCCAGATCCTCTTACAGTCTCAGATGATCTGGAAGAAGTCTACATGCCCACATGGGTGGAAAACTCTTTACATTCCATAGATTGCTTAGACACCGTTTTACCTTCCGATGAAGCTATTCTGGAAGCTATGTGTTCACATGACAAGATATGTGAGGATCTTCATCACCGATCTTATTTCCTTCCAGAGCTAAGCAAGATAGAAAACCAAGAGTTTCATGTGAGATTGTCGGATGATGTTGATACACTTGTCAACCCTTTACCTAGGGAAGGAGTGTTTGCCGAGGGGAATATGGAAAATATCTCCGCCACTATACCGATAAACATCTCTATAAAACCAGATGTCATGGAAAATATCTATATAGGTACAAACTGCTCTCCGGAGGAGATTGCCATTTATACTGCCCTTTTCAAGGAATTTCGCGATATCTTTGCCTAGTCATATGAGGAGATGCCAGGAATTGATCCATCTGTTGTTCAACATGTGATCCCAACCTATCCTGATGCCAAGCCAGTTCGGCAAAAATTATGCCCCATGAACCCGCGTAAAGCGGTGGCTGTGAAGGCAGAGGTTGAAAAGCTGTTGAAAGTAGGTTTTATATATCCTGTAGCTTTGACTGAATGGGTGTCCAACCCAGTTCCAGTTGATAAAAAGTAAGGGACTATTCACATTTGTACGGACTTTCGAGACCTTAACAAAGCCTATCCTAAGGACAATTACCCCACACCATTTATTGACCAGATCATAGATGCATGTGCGGGTAGTGAGGTATTCTCGTTTATGGATAGTTTCTCTGGCTACAATCAAATCCAAATCAAACCGAAAGACCAACATAAAACTGCTTTTATTTGCCCTTGGGGTACATTTGAGTATAGAAAAATGCCCTTTGGATTGAAAAAAGCAGGGGCAACCTTTCAACGAGCCATGAACTTTTCTTTTCACGACATAAAAGCCATTGTCGAGCCTTACCTTGATGATCTGCCCGCTCATTCTCGCAAGAGGATCCAGCATCCAGATCATTTACGGTTGATTTTTGAGAGATGCAGATACTATAAAATTCGATTGAATCCCCACAAGTGTGTTTTCTACGTCGAGTCAGGAAGATTGCTTGGATTCATTGTCTCTAGTAGGGGCATTCAGGTGGATCCTTTAAAATTTGAGGCCATTGTAAATCTGCCTCCTCCTCGTTCACTTAGGAAACTTCAGAGTCTACAAGGAAAGTCTAACTTCCTTCGACATTTTATCATTAATTATGCCAAGATCACAAAAGGTTTCATGCGCCTGCTTAAATAGAACACCCCATTTGTATGGGATGAAACTACACAACTCGCATTCGAGGCATTGAAAAAAGCCTTGTTGTCGGCTCCTTTATTACGCCCACCAGATTATTCTAGGGATTTTATATTATATCTGGCCGTGTCGGAGTCTACCATTGGGGTAGTGCTAGTTCAGGAGAATGACAAGCTCGTTGAGCATGTTGTTTATTATCTTAGCCACGCTCTGGTTGGACCTGAGCTTAAGTACTCCCACGTTGAGAAGTTAGCCTTAGCAGCCATTTATGCTGTACAGAGGTTACGACACTACATCTTATTGAGGACCACTACTATAGTGGAGGATGTAAACCCTTTCCAATATTTTTTATCCTGATGGATTGTTGGGGGAAAATTCAATAAGTGGATAGTCATCCTCCAAGAGTTTGACTTGGTTTTCCAATCCGCTAAATCCAAAAAGTCCTTAGTTTTTTCCGAGCTTATAGCAGAATTCCCTACGGAAGAATATGTAGTGATCGAGGATGACTCATTCCTAGATGAGCACATCTTCCTCATATCCACCTCTGATCCTTGGTACGGAGATATTCTTATATATCTCCAGACTTTGAAGTATCCTACCGCTTACTCTAGGGAAGACCGATGCAAGTTACATCTTCATGCTAAAAACTACCTCATTATAGGAGATACATTATATCGATGAGGGGTAGATTGAGTCTTGCGTCGCTGCCTTACTCATGAGGAAGCAAATATTGTCCTAAATGATTCCCATAGCGGAGCGTGTGGGGGTCATTTATCTGGGTTAGCAACGGCCCAGAAGATATTATGTGCCGGGTATTTCTAGCCCACCATATTTAAAGATTGTGTGGAAGCAGTGAAACGCTGTCATCCGTGTCAGCTTTACACCAGAAAAATGCCGTCACATATTGCTCCCTTGTTTCCCATTGTCTCGGTAGGCCCCTTCATGAAATGGGGGATCGATTATATGACATGCAACCCAGCCTCGGCTGGGGGGCATAAATACATCATTGTCGCTGTCAACTATTTCACAAAATGGGCAGAGGTAATGCCTACTTTCAAAGACAATGGGGAAACAACAGCTTTCTTCGTGTTTAATCAGATTATTACTAGGTTTGGTATTCCCAAAGTGATTGTCACTGACCATGGCAGTCATTTCCAAAATAACATGATGACAAAACTGACCACCATGCTCGGATTCCGACAAGAACATTCTTCTCCATATTATCCGCAAGCAAATGGTCAGGTTGAGGCTGTAAACAAGACTTTAAAAAATATCCTTAAACGTACTATTGATGTAGCCTGCTCGAATTAGCACATCATGTTATATCCTGCTCTTTGGGCTTATCGAACCAATGTAAAGACTGCTATGGGTTTTTCCCCCTTCCAACTCGTTCACGGGGTGGAAGCTATTACGCCAATTGAATGCGAAATCCCATCCTTGCAGATAGCTATTCATGTGCTACCTGACACGACTAAGCTTGAGGAACGGTTGCTCCATTTAGAAGACCTCGATGAACAACGTAGAGATGTGTTGACTGCAAATCAGGCTCATAAGAATAGGGTTAAATCTCAATACGATAAAACGGTCAAACCTAGGGTTTTATCTGAAGGGGAACTTGTCTTTCTTTGGGACCAAGATAAAGAGCCTTTGGGGGCAGGAAAATTCAAGGCCATGTGGTTAGGACCCTATGTCGTGTCTAAAGTTTTGAGTAAAGGAGCATATGAATTAGTGGATTATGATGGGAATAAGCTGCTTGAGCCTAGAAATGGGCTCTACCTAAAGAAGTGCTACGCTTAGGCTTATCACTTTTTCTTGTATATTAGTGTATGTATTTTTATGTACATTAGGTTGTCAGTTTTATTTTTTATACTATCTGTTGGTTGTTGCAGATGTCTTCCGAGATGTATGTAGGTTTTGCTGATGGCACCAACCGTCACACTTGTAACCTGGCTTCGGTAGCATGGGTTATCTACTCTCCCTCAGGACAGCTTGTTGCCACGAGAGGCGCTTGTCTAGGTCCTGCTTCTAATAATGTTGCTAAGTATAGGGCTGTAATTGAGCTCCTATGGGATGCTTTGTCACGAGGCATCACCCAGCTTGAAGTCCATTTGGATTCTCAGTTGGTTGTTTCCCAGCTCAATCGAGCTTATCAGGTGCGTAATCCTACATTGTTACGTCAGTTTATGCAAATTCGTTTATTGGAAAGACATTTTGAGGTTATTACTTTCAATCACATTCCACGAAACCAAAATTCATTAACTGATGCGTATACTAATTATATTTTGGACTGGCATCTCACACACATTTTATAAAATATACAACAAACATATAAGAAACATTTGTAAATAAGCTAACAACCAAACACAAATATATATATACATATGTAAATATCTGTCATAGATAGGTCGAGTCTGATCCGTAGATCCCGTCATGTACAAAATATACAAAAATGTGGATCATCATCCATCAAAATGCCCTAGAACTAAGCATGCCCGCCATGGCCACTGGGACCTCCTTGGTCCCCGTGATCTCTGTGCCCCCTGGCTTCCTCAGCCTCCTCGGCTTCGGCAGCCTCCACCGCATCTCTGTATACAAGTACTGCTCTAGCTACCCGTCTGAAAAGACGTAGCCACGCCGGTGGAATCCGAACTACAAACTCCTACATAGCTACATGGATATGCTCTATCCATATCGTAGGTACTCGCTCGGTCAGCCTGCCTAGCTTCATCTCGAGTACTCTGATCAATCCTGGGTCTCCCCCTGCAACAGGACGTACAAAGGTACGTGGGTTCCCTTCAGGGCGGACTGGTCCAATATCTGCATTTTGACACATAAATAGGGTTTAGACTTGTGCATATGTATATATCCTATCATTTGAAAATTCATAAAAATTTGATAATGATAAAAAATAAAAAATTACTTACCCATCTCTCCCCATGCTCCTCCTGGAGGGAGGACAAGGTCGGGAGAGATGGGTATGATCTGAATGTTTATATAAAGCAGTATGATGGTCATTTACTTATCATTTTTTTATATTTTGATGATCTCTTGATTACTAGTAGCACACTTGCTTCCATTTCATTCATAAAAACTTCCCTCCATGATGCATTTGCGATGAGCGATTTGGGCTTGCTGAAACAATTTTTGGGGCTCGAAATTGCACGAAGTTTGGATGGGATAATGGTAACTCAGTATAAATGCATTTAAGACCTGTTAGTGAATTTTAACATGGATGAATTTAAGGCTTATCCATTCCCTTTCCTCTCAGGAGTCAGCCTTGAAGAGGGAAAAAACACTCCACCCATGGATTGCACTATCTACCGCCAGCTGATTGGTAGCTTGCTTTACTTGACTCATTCATGGATTGCTATATGTTATGCTGCCAATTCTATATCAATATACATGTAGCAGCCTCATGACCTGCATTAGAAGGCATCCAAGAGGATCCTTCAGTATATTCAGGGCACAAGATCCTACGACATCCACTATGCTGAAGATTTGGAGCTAGAGTTGGTTGGATATACAAATTCGGATTGGGAAAGAGATTCTACTGATCAGAAGTCCACTTCCAGATATGTCTTTATGTTTGGTGGTGGCCCCATTCGCTGGTCTAGCAAAAATCAGGCTGCCATTGCATTGTCTTCAGCAGAGGCCGAGTACAGGGGAGCAATGAATGCTTGCATCCAAATTGTTTGGTTGCAAGGCATTCTTTCAGAGTTTGATTTTGGTAGTGCTTTGACCACTATCATATTTTGTGAAAATAAAAGTACTGTTAATATCTCCATAGGTCCAGTTACCAGGAAGAGGACCAAATACATAGAGATTCACATGCACTACATCAGGGAGTTGGTGCATGACAGGACCATAGTTCTGCAATACTGCCCTACAGATGAGTAGATTGCAGATATCTTCACCAAGATCTTTACAGAGAAAAAGTTCACTTACCTCCATTCACGGTTGGGGGTTATTTCATCAGGGTGATCAGATGTTTTTCTTCATTGTTCAACTTGAGGAGGGGGAGGGGGGGGGGAGGGTTTGTTCCCACTGGGTTTTCCCTCTTTCCTCACTTAGATTTATTTTGAGCATTGTTAGAGTTACATATTTGTACAGGGTGACCTATGTCCATTGTTGTTGGGGCCCTAGCATTTCATGCATTTTATTTTTACTCCTCCTGAGTATAGCTTAAGGGGGGGTGTTGGAGTCATTTACCCAACATGCACACTTATTTGGTCAATTTTGGCCTATTTACCCACTATCCTAAGTTTTATTGACTTACTTGGCATTAGATGAGCACACTATGACATCAGCATGAGCACACCACGCCTTCCTTCAATCAAGGAGGCCAACTAAGCCTTCACCTTCAATCAGGGAGGTTAACTGGGCTTCCTCCTTCAATAAGGGAGGCTAACTTTGAGGAGCAATTCTGGGGTGAACTGAGTGTCATAAGTGCACCTAATTGCTAACTCATTGTTTTTTCACCTAACAATCAGTTAAGCTAAGTTGTAAAGGTGCCTTGATCTATTATTTGTCTATTTTTTGCCAATATTTATGAATTGGAGTCAACTATGGCACCTCCAACCACTTCTGATGACAAGTGGCACTTCAGTTAACTCCATCGGAGCTACTTGGAGTTATGGATGTGCTACCTCCTTGAGTTGGACATGTAGTTACATGTGGTTATTCACATTCAGTTAGAATTAGTCATCTATTACACTCTGATTCAGTTAGGACTTAGTGTGAGAGTCAATTATTGATTAGATTAGTGTTTAATTAAGTATGTCGAGTGTGTCTGACATTCAGTTAAGCTACACTCATCCATGTAATTCGAATGACCTCCTTGAGTATTCGAATTAGCTTGGAATTCATGCATTCTGCATGACACTATATTGTAATTATTCATTTTTTACTGATAATATAGAACTGCAACCTCCTATTGTAGTATCGTTGCATCATTTCATGTGTAATCTGTCAATTGAATCACTTGTGAGTTTATACTTTGTCCAAGATTGTTGTGACAGAATTAATACATCTATACATATCTCATTTTTTTTCATTGATGGTATTCTTATCTTTTCCAATGGTTGTAGAAGAGAAATGTTACTTATTAAAGGAATTTTGGACCTCTTTTCAGCAGCAATTGGAATGATGATTACTATTAACAAATGTACCATTTCTATTGTTAATATCTAGGTGGAGGACCGATCTTGGATATGTGACCAATTATTCTTTCCTATGGTGGATCTTGATGACAACCTTACTTATTTTGGGTTCACTTTGAAATCCAATTCGTACCTAAAAAAGGATTGGTCATGGCTTATTACCAAAATTGAGAAAAGACTCCATATTTGGTGCAACATATGGTTCAGTAGAGGAGGTAGGTACATTTTGGTAAAATCAGTGTCAGAAGCCATTCATGTATAATGGGTATCTTTGGCCTTTGTGGCCAGTTGCATTTTGAATAATATCAAGAAATTATGTTTTAATTTTATTTGGCAAGGATCACGGGATGGTTCTCCTTTTCATTGGGCTTCCTGGTCCTCCAAAGCTTGGCTTAAGTCTATGAGAGGATGAGATCTCAAAAACCTCCATTGTTTTTCTAAAGCTCTGGATTCTAAGGGGGTTTGGAGGGTTTTGAAAGGTGATGGATTATGTACTGTTTTGGTGCTCAATAAATATATCAGGCCTCTTTTAGTGATTGAGTGGTTCCACAATCGAGATAAACATCAGAGGAATATTTCTATAATGTGGAAATCTATGTTACTAGATTTTGATCTAACCAGGGATTGGATAGAATAGAAAGTTGGTGACCCTTGGATAGGGGGGACTAGGAAACATATGCTCCCTCTTCCCCTTGTGGAGCATCATAGGGATCAGGGATTTACCTTCCTTCATCAAATTCAAAACTCTATGAATACTACTTATAGCAGACCACATGGGTATTCATAGCCATGAACATTTCCTTGCTTGGGATGCATATATTAATTCCCTAAAATCTTCTTTTATTCATCTTATAGAGCATTCAGACATAATCCTTTGGTCCAAAAATTAGCAAGGAATATTCTATGCTCCTAAACTTGGTTATATGGCTTTGTGATCTCTTCAAAATCCTCTTCTCCCTTTATGGTGGCAGTCGGTCGACAATTATCTGGAAATTAAAGTGTCCTTTGAAGTGAAATATCTTCCTCTGGCTAGTCTTATCAAAATGAACACTTGTTTGGGATTTTATTAGGAAAAAGTTTGGGAGGGGCCAAGGAGATGTCCTTTTTGTTGTGTATCCAATGAAAGCATTAGCCATCTATTTATGATATTTAGCTTATCTTCCCAAGTCTAGGACCATATTCATAATATAACAAGTCACCCTCTTATATGGGAAGGTGCAAACATCCATGATGCTTTCTCCATCTGGTGCAACAATGTAGTCCATCAAGACTACAAAGCACTTCTAGCTATTATTTTTTTAATTTTATGGTTTATGAGGAATGGTAATATTTCTTAGGACATGTCATTATATCCTTTTATTTGTGAAATAAAAGGACTAGAGACCCTTAAACTATTTCCTCAGATATTAAGGACCAATCATGTCCTTTGAGTTAAGAATCCATGCATTGATCTACCCATTCTATGGATTTTCTTCGATGGTGCAACACAATTTCAACCTTCCCTCAAAGGTGCATGAAGAAAAATGGCATAAGCATAAAACTTCGCATGCATGCATTATGTCAAACATGTTGAATATCTAAGGTTTTAATTAAAATTTGCTCATAAAATTTGAAATTAAAACCACCAATCCAAAGAAACTTCAAATACTGAATTATTAGTCAAGCACATTGAACACAGATGTTTTGGTCAAAATACTGGGCAAAACCCCAACCTGGGGAAAACCCTAAAGAAGAAATGTTTCATTAAAGAATAATACTTAGAAAAAATTCAACACAATGAATCTTTCCCTCAACCCTCACCGACAAAATTTCCACAAACTGAACAGTAGTACTCTACCTCATAATTTGTGCTAATAAGTGACTATAAAATTGTTGTACAACTGCTCACACCTCCTTGTACGGCCTACATAATTAACACACTTTGCCTGAAACTTATGTTGTATGGTTTGCAATAAATGCATAGCCAAAAGGTTAGAAAATTGTTCCCACACATGTGGTTGTACAACACTGTCAGACTTATGTGCAGTCTTGTTCATATTGCATTGGAAATGGTGTTGTTATCTTTCTTTTGGAAATTGTGCCACTTCTTCCAGGGTATCTCTCCTTTGTCCTTCACTTTTCTTCTTATTCCTCTTTGATGGTGAGTATGTTCACTTTGTCCTTTCCTTCATTATTTTATACTTTAAATTTGTAACTACCTTCCCTAACTACCCTAAACAAGGGTTGATATTTATTTGCAAAATCAATGGGGCATCATTAAAACTCACTTTTAATTATTATATATATCACTTAAAGTGACCCACTTTATAAAGTACAAAACAGAAACACTTTATTTATATAAAAGTCATTTTTTTACATAAATATACAAAGGACAAATACTTTACATAAGTTCCCCTCATCACACTCACACCAAAAACATGAGGGAGGACCTTCAGAGTTATCATTTTCCAATAGTTTGAGTGGTGTCCTATATCTCTCAAGGACCCACCATATTTTCTTTGTTGTTGGTTTGGGCATTGCTACAAACAATTTTGTCGAGTTTCAGGCACTTCGTCCTGGACTTATTTTGGTAGTTCATCAACGCATCCAACAGATTCATATTTTGGAATATTCAAACTTGGTTATTAATTTCTTCTGCAAAAAATCTAGGCCCAAAAATATTCACCTATCCCCCCTATATGATTTCATTAACAGAATACTAGGTTTGTTCCAACACATTTATTTCCATCATATCTATCAGGGAAAAAACCAAGAAGCAGATATGATATCTACAAGAGGTCTCTCTCTTAGGGAGGGTATGTAGCACAAATAGGATTTCAAAGATGGAGTAGTGATGGAAATCGCTCTGATGATCTTCTGATGATCCATGGAGGGACCATCTATTTCCTTTTTTTGTTTGTAGGTTTTCCTTTTCGGTCACTTGGTATAATATGTCCTTTATATGGGTCTCTTTTTTGTATATCAGTAGTGTCACAACATGTTTCTTATGGAGAAAATATTCCTATGGCTTGGGGTGGACCACAATAGATAGTATGGCACCAGAAATCAACTATAATCCCAACTGTGCCATGCAATTGTAAATGCTAACAACGAAAATAAATATGTGTACCTCAACCGAAAGTTCAAAGAAGTCTGTCCTTAAGATTCCAATTCAATGCTTGAAACCTACAACTTGTCCTCAACAACAAATATATCCAAGCATATAATATATTCATAAAATAGTAGCACCTACTCCAGCATAATCCATTTGAACATGGATGAAGCAAATATACCCATGGAAATATATATAACATGTGCACATGAAATTGGACAAGAAAATAGTATTTCTATAAATTCAAAATAGAAGTACAAAGTGGCAACCTCTGTCGGCAATTCGTCGGAACTGAGAAACCAAGTTCCTCCACTTGGGCCTCTACCACTTCAATCCTCCATGCAAAAGGAAATCCCGCAATGTCAATGGATAACTTAGGAGATGAACACAAAGAGTTCAATCAACAAGGATAAAGGAATGCAGACTCCAGCATATGGCAATGGGGAAAAATTTCACAATAATTTCCTTACTCTCAAAGTTTCTCCTCTTCCAATGCTTAAAAATGGCTCAATATATAGCCCTCAAATGGGAAAAAAAGGATCAAATCAGAGTGTTTTCCAGCATATGGGAGGTCAAGGATCATAACCACTGTGATTTGGCATGGAAAGTATGAAATATTTTTAATTTTGAGCACAAAAATCGATGTATGCAGTTGTAATAGTGCAACTTGCATATACGTGGGCTGCAAAACTGTTCACCCACGTGTATCTTCAGAACTGACTTTTTTAGAGTTATATTGAAGCATCGGGAATACACTAAGTAAGGGGGGTATAGTGAGTCTGCATAGGGAAAAGGGAATGATTTCAAGGCATGATGCATAAGGTGTGGAAAATCACGTTATAACAATATTCCCGATGGCATAGATTAATAGCTATTTAATTTATGTTTATGCCAATTTTGGCCATATGAAATACCCAACTACTAGATCTATGTAAAATAATTTTTTAATTTCAATAAAAAACTGAGAGTTTTCTTACAGGGAAAAAAAATAAAAACATTTGTACAATTCTCTATTTATTTCAATCTCTCAACTACAATTACATAACTATGGGATTTATTGTTCTCTTCCTTGTGTGAATGATATGGAAATATTTCCTAAATATTCATCTAATTACAATGCTACTCAAGTAATGGAACCATTATTTTGAGTAAGATCTATCTGGTTATTAATATGAATGGTGCATTCCATAATCTAATTTTCTATAGTATATCACCCTTAGTATAACATTATTAAAATAAGATTGGTTGGAATTATGACATTATTAAAACAATACTCGTGGGAACTTTTTGGAAACCTTTGATTACATTTGAATTCCTTAGTATAACATTATTAAAATAAGATTGGTTGGAATTATGACATTATTAAAACAATACTTGTGGGAACTTTTTGGCAACCTTTGATTACATTTGAATTCAAATGATGCTCATATTAATGTTTATTATTATTTTTTAATTGGACTAAAATATTGAGGGTTATTTGTAGGGTGGTCTTAGTATGTTAGTATCGTCACTCATAACACAAGCGGAAATGTTGTTCGTGCTCATTGTGGGAGGGAAAATCTCATGAACAAATTCATCTCCATTACACTTGGAGCTTTACATTTTAATATTTTCACGTGGAATAGATATACATTCTTGCATGAAATAGTTGCTTGCATATTTTGCAAATTTTGCACTTTCTATAATTCCAATCATGGGGCATGTAAATATTGTACTCACTTTTTACTTAATCTCTAAAATACATCACTTTCACCTTACCACCTTACAACAATGTACTTTTTACACCTTCATTCTTAGTATAATTATTTGCTTGTCTGATTTTAACTCAAAATCCTTAAAATGTTGGACAACAATTTTCAAGGAGGCTCTAGTAAGAACCGGTAACTCTCCTCCCCCTCCAGTGTTGTCTGGTCAAAAGAAACATCCAATCTTCTTATTTGGCTTGTTAGGATATGGTTTGGTGGTTCATACAAGGCATCCTTATGCTAATTATCCAAGTCCAACTCATGTTGGGCATAAACCATTGACAATTAAATGATAACATATAAAAACGCAAGTGCTTTCATTCATAACTTTTAACTCAAAATTTGATAAAAAAATATTTTCCAAATCAAGTAGGAGGGAGTGGAGCAAAACCCATCTTTACTTTATATACTTCTAAAAATATATTTTGATAAAAGTAAAAGCAAATAAACATTTTTAATTTTTAGTTCTAGTCATAAAAATACAATTACTAACTTCGTCATGAAATAGTACTAAGATGGAGAAGCAAAAAAATGCTCCTAATTTTTTACTCAATGTTAGTCATAAAAATAATAATAGTAATTTACTAAATAGTGGTATTAATATCTAATTTTTTACTATTATGTTTAGTTATAAACAAATTAGTAATTTATTAAATAGTAATATTAAGAAAATTAAATTTGAATTTGATTGTATTGTACAAAATACAATTATGAGTGCATTATTAATTATATATATTAGACTTTGAAACAATAACTTTAGTTATTTTTTTTATCATGTACATTACGTGATAACATCCCCCATGTACTTTCAAATCTTCTTAAATATTTGATATTTTCCCATAAATAAAAATCACAATTCATTCATATTAACAACTCACCTTGTACATACATGGTCGTATCCCTTCATAACATATAGTTCTTGTATAGAGACAATCATCATTGTGGCCATAACCTTCCTTACATAGTCCATATCATATGATCAAAAAAGGGAATTTGTTCTATGAAACATCCAAAAAACAAAAATGTTGTAATAGTGCATATAAAAGGAAGAGTCAAAAGTATATTCCCAACAAAAGTGTGTTAAATCAATATGGGATATCTAAAATAGCAAATTTGGCCTCTTTGCCATTCAAACAAAACCAAGTCCTTCACCTATTCACCTCAATGCAAATATCCACTTTGGATAGAGTATCCACATTCATATTCCTTTGCCTATATATATAGGAGAAATATATGTATTGAAATAATCCCATATATATGAGGATATCCTCGAACAAAGGTCTGAGAGAAATTCTATTAGGAGGCTTCCTGGGTCTAAATCAATCAATCACTAGTTGGGAGTCTTCAAAAAATTGAATCTTCCTAATACCATAATGGTGGGCCAATATGAGCAAATACTTGACGGATTTCAAATTAACCATAGTATTAGTGGCCTTACCTATTTCAACTGCATATTCGAACCAACTTTCATTAGAATTATGCAGGATACCACCGGCACCACCATTTCCATTCTATGATGCTCCATCAAAAAATCCCCAAATTCTAGACTTGTTTATATTCTCAATGCCGATAATTTTATGGTGTGGCATGTCTATATGCTAAGGGAAAGAGTCCATAATGTTATCATTCCCTTTATCGGGAATGATAACATCATTCCCCGAAAAGGGAATGATGTTATCATGGAAGATGGCTTGATTGCACACATGTCAAATGCGCCAAATCGTGATGATTGGAAGTGCTCTATAATTGTATACAGTGGGGTCATAAAACCATGAGTAGAAAGCTTCATTAATACAATTACCTTCCCATTTGAACTATCTACCAGATTTTTGATCCACATATCTTTGATGTATTTACAATGGATGAACAAGTGAGAAATAGATTCAACTTCTTCATGGCATAGAGCATAGTGGCTTGGGCCAATCCTGAGAAAAGATATCAACTTGTCCCATACTAAAATATTCCCAGAAAGGGATAGCAAATAAATATCTTGGATTTCAAAGGGAATCGTATCTTCCATAGGCTAGAATGCCACCATAAAGGCTCTGGAAGGTCTTCCTCTGCTCTAGCTGCTAAGTACCCCATATTTGGGGTATATGAGCCACCAACATCATTTTTTGTCCATATTAATTGATGTTCAAAATCAGAGAGAACAATATGACCATGCTCAAGATTAGAGTTCTAATGATCCCATAATAGAATATGGTCACCCTTCAAACCCAAATCAACAGCAGAGTACTATTGTTGTCTATATTGAGTAGATCGGTGAGGTTCATGTATCTAAAACAGGTGAATAAAACATGTGTTGTTGAGGAGAGAAACCATATTAGTAGGCAGTCGGTATGCATCGAAACATCTCGACCATGGATCCTTTCCAATATAAATCTCATTTCCATTACCTACATGCCACGCCATGCAATCACCAATAATGGCATATGCATTAATCATTTCCTTCCAGATGATAGACTCGTTTCTAAAGCTCGTGTTCCTGCATCTAATCCACCGATCAATAGTGAGAGGTAAAATACATTTATGAAAATTAACATTTACCCATAAACCATCACCAGTCATCAACCTCCAAATTCCCTTGTGGCTAAGGATTTATCAAATATTGGATAGTATTTAAGCCCTTGGCCCCCTAGTTCTTTAGGTATGGTTAACTTTCTCCAAGCAATCCAAGTGTAACATACCCAACCTAGGTCACTTGGTAAGGAAGGGTATAGAGGATCTCTTTAGAGATAAAGAGGGTTGAGATTATGTTTATCACGGTGGATATGTTCATATAATCAGGTCTGGTCTCTTGATCATAAATTTATTTTCTCATTAAACTAGTCACTGATACTTTTAAGTGGGAAATAACTTAGATAGTTACTATCTAGTAGCATAATTCTACATTAAGAAAATCCCAAATATGATGCAGATGTGGAAAGATTTTATATTTAAAACATGGTTTTCCAAAATATCATACCTAAATAATTAAATTTACATAACATAAAACCACTAAATCTTTTTCTTTCAGTGATTGGAAACAATCTCTACAATTCATACAAAAATTGTACCTAGTTTCTACATAGTTCCGGAAACTCTAAGAAACGTATTTTAACTTATCCATGACTTGATATTGGGACGTTATTTTTAGCCACATGATAGTCCATATCATCCTTGAATGGCTCATATAAACCGTAATTAAATTAAAATGCAACACATCCTCAACAAATCCTGACAATTGTTCTACTAGTAGGAACTCACAACATCACAATTTCAAATCATTTCATTTTCTTCTAAACAAGATTTAAAATTTGAGAATAAATAAACATGCATACAGGTATAATCATCCATTTAATCACTTATAAATCAGTTTTCATTAATAGATTATCCATTACAAATTCATGGAACAATTACTAGAACAAAGAGTAAATATTTCCCAGAAAACCGGTAACCTTGAAGGAAGCTAAATTTTATTTTTAGAATAAAAATTATCAAGAACGTACAACCTACCTGCTAAATCATAATATTCTAGCATATATCGAATGGATTAACTAACATATCTTAGTTATCTTAGGACAATTGTACTACTAGTCACGAACTCACAACATCATAATTTCAAATCATTTCATTTTCTTCTAAACCAGATTTAAACTTTGAGAATAAATAAACATGCATACAGATATAATCATCCATTTAATCACTTATAAATCATATTTCATTAATAGGTTCTCCATTACAAATTCATGGAACAATTACTAGCACAAAGAGTAAATATTTCCCAGAAAACTGTTATCCCTGAAGGAAGCTAAAAGAAAATTTAGAATAACTATTATCAAGCACACACAACCTACCTACTAAATCATAATATTCTAGCATATACCGAAAGGATTAACTAACTTATCTTAGTAGTATGTGATAGGAAACAACGCAACAACTTTCCTCCCATCATGTGACCTTTCATGGCGTGTTTTTTCCTGCTAAAAGATCCCCCTGAGCTAAGGTCCTAGAATCCTATATGAGATGGTATCTTCTAAAATATATTAAGGTTGATTTGCTCCCTTTCTTGGAATTATCCCCCTCTCCCAGAAAGGTGAGCTAGGTATTTCTTGAGAATATCCCCCTCTCTTTGAACACCCCACTGACCTCCAAGGTCACTTTCTCAATTCAAACCCCCACAGGAGCATTCAGATAGTGAGAGAACTAGCCCCTAAACACCTTTCTGGGATTATCCCCCTCTCCCTCAGGTACTAGCATAACCAGGAAGAAAACCCCACAAAATATTACCCCCCTGTCATGTTGAGTAAATTATTAAATCAACTCTTCTAAACCCTCGGGTCAAATTACCAATTCAAACCTCCACTTGATCATTTGAAATCACAAACAAATACTTCTCTACAGAGCACACAAGTTGAACCCTACTAGGGAATTCACTTCACATAAAAAAAATAACCATGGACTGTTATGAATCCCTACCAAGACATCTAGAAAACAAAAACATTGATCACATAGATCAATTTAAAGAACCACTGTCAAAACTGTGCAAGTATCAGCCAATTCTTCCTTGTCAATTCATTATTTTCCCTAGATCCCTACTCCGGTGCACTCCAATACCTATACAACAATGAATGAATGACTTCCTAGAGCAATTTAAATCCTTTTTCCTAACTTGAATTGCCTCCAAGAGTCAAACTCTAGAATAGTAAGGAAGGACTCCAAAATCACTATGGGATTCCTAACTACCACTCACTGACTCATTCAAGTATTCACTTATATTGACTCTAAAACACTGCAAATATTCTTCCCATGCGTAGCTAATTTGAACTCATCAATTTATCTCCAAAACCCCCCTAAATTGACTATTAATCACCTATAAATTCCTCCCATGCACTGGAGACAATTCAATTTCAAAAAAACTTACTCAAATTTGCCCTTGATCACTCCCATGCACTTAATTCAACTCTAAATTAACCAAAATTATTGATTAAACTCGAAATTGGCTCTAATTCCTAGATTGGGCACTTAATTAATTAAAGATAACCTTTAATTACTTGACTGGCAGCTAGTTTCACTAGTGTAACTAAAACAAAGACTCAATTTAACTAGCACTCTTTTAAATTAATTAAATTAACTCAAAATTAATTGCCCTTAACTTAATTAAACTCAATTTAACTAAAATTAACTAACATTAACTTCATATTAACTAAAATTAACTGACATTAACTCCACCTAACTCAATTTAACTAGAATTAACTGACATTGACTCAATTTAATTGATTTTAACTCAAATTAATTTAATTGACTCGAAATTAGGTACATTCCTTGACTGAACTTAGGCTAATAGGAGCATAGTTAGTGTGTGAAGTGGAAGTGGGCCCCACTGCTAACTAGATGATTAATATTCTCACACAGGGGTGTAGATTCTGCATGCATGGCACTAATTATGGGTTTTTGGACTCCCACAATCCATAATTAAATAAATTAGGTAGGAAAGAGTAATGTTAGGGGGAGTTTACCCTCCTAACCCCAACCCCATATCCTAAGACATTCTAGAATCCCTCAGCAATGTTGTTGTCATGTTGTGCCATTATTAATTTTTAAATATAATAATAAGAATAATTAAATAAAATAACAATTATTGCAAATAAAATAAAATATGTCCCATCCAATGTCCATGGTCCTAGAACCTAGTGCCAACTAAACAAAGCAACATAAGCACGCATACCAATGTCTGGGGCTTACCTTCAGTATATTACATCCCTCCCTCCTTAAAACAATGCATCTTCCTTGATGCATAATTACTCTTACATGTCATCACACATGCCTTCATCATTGCCACCCTTATATATTTGCTTTCGAGACACCATAATACTTCCCACTATCACCTGTTTTTCGTTTCGTCTCTGGATTCTATGAAATGTGACTTCCTTCACCTTGTTGGTCCCTCAAAATATCACCATCCCACTCTTAGGATTCTCGTGCAAGAACACAGACTAGCATAGTCATTCCCTGTGTAGAAGCATGGGTCAATCCTCAATCCCTATCACGGGTTCTTCAAGCCTCATTGCAAGACCTTCAATCCTTCAACAAAATAGATTCACCTGAATCAATTATTACAACAACATAACAAATGGAATTGTATGCAACATTGACCATTTTTCAAGCACATACTATATTGGAAAGACCAACATCTTAAATTAACAAGATATTTACCACATTCCAAAAATATACATAGGAGGACTTGACTTAGTCACAAAGAATCATCATATTATACCAATGATCCTATTTATTCCTACTTATCATCAAACTTGTTATTTTTCAAAATAATCAAGCTATTATTACCCAGAGCATTCCTAGAGGAACAACTGGTCCATTCAACACATATCAACAACATTAAAATACATCTATATGTTTCCAAGTGCCATTCAATTTCTATTATCATTTCTACGAAAAGACATCCCATGGGTAGTTTGCATATTATCGGGAAATATTTGCTACCATATGACATTCAGTGAATCATAATTCAGTGTTCTCAAAACCTTCTAAAATTTAATATGAACCTCTTCAAAATATTCATGGAACCACAAACAAATACCAAATTTTTTTAAAATTTATTTCAACAAACTCAAAAGGTATCACTTTACCAATCAAATCACCTAAAATTTGAGATTAAGGTTGAGTTGTACTTTTCCCCCATTCTATTTCTAAATGTTAAGAATTAATCAAGGTTGCTAGAGTTATTATATCTTAATTAATATAAGACAAGTAAAGCACATTAAAAATATACTTAATTTAAGTCTTTCAAACCCATGAATGCATTCCTTCTTTCTTCCATAGGTTAAGCCTTTGATCCTCTAGCTATCATTGTTTCTTGAACAAACAAACAAAAATGGAAATACCATAATAATATTCTTATGCATAGGGATATCTTAGTTAATGGAGTTAGGTAATATCCTTTGTGTTTCTATGTTGGGGAAACAGGCTTTATATGTCAATACTTATTAAGTTCAAATCACTCCTCATAAATACTTTAGTTGATATTCAATAATTATCATTTTTCATACTTTTGATAGGTCACTTGGTACCCATAAAGGTTACCCTCTCATAAAATATCTAATACAATTATTTTAAAGTTAGTTAAAGTCATAATGTCCATAAGTTTTCAATTTGGACTAATCATTATTTGAAGTCAATATGCTTTACCTATGTTATCTAGAGTTTAAAATAGCATGTTTGTGCACCCATATTGTAGTTTAATGCATACATACATATTTTATTTTTAATCATGAAATTTAATATACCAAGCGTTCTAGGTTAAGGATTTAAATGTTAAGGTTAAGAGATTAAAATTTAGATGTGAGATTCTACTTGGAATGACACTTCTTAATAATGACCAATGGAATATTAGATCTTCATGACTGAAGTCCTAGCTAACTCCTCTTAATACAACACATTTATTTTATGAGTTCCAAAACGTTTTGTTTTTAATTTAAGTACATTCTACCATATCTTAAAATGGCATTTAGCGTATTACTTCTACCTAATATTCTATAATAGGATAATTACCTAGCCATACCATGTTGAAATATTGTAACTTCAAATAATATTCTAAATGTATTTTACTGATGTAACCCATGGGACATGTTTTATTCATCCGTCGGGATGTTACTCTTGTATTTGGTCATCATAGAGTCATGAATTATAACCTCTATTGGAATTTGGGTCAATAGTACCCTTTTGAATATAATATAATATTTTTTTGTGTATTCCTAGCTGAATTTGGCCCAGTAAGTTTGTTGGGGCTGACTTGTTAGGCTAAAAGTCAAGTGACAGAAAGAGTATAAATAGAGGAGTTGTGTTCCTCATTAGAACACACACTCACTTGTGTATAGCACATAGGAGAGATAGAGAGACATATCTTCTGGGAGAAGGAGCACCTAGTTAGGGTCTTGTCTTTGTACTTTTGGTACATCTATATAGAGGAATTTTTTTCTGGGTTTTCTTCCCCATGAGGGTTTCCCAGGATAAATCTATGTGTTATTTTGTGTGGTTGTGCTTGTCTATCTTTCAGTGGTCCTTTTGCATATGGTTATGATGCTATGATGCTAAATGTTGTTAGATATTGTATACCCATTCAAACTTAACATGGTACCAGAGCTACCCTGAAATAAGTATCTGTGCATCCGAAACACTACTACAACTACAGCTACTAAAGATTAGGGTTTCATGCTTGAAAACCCTAGAATACAAAACCTAGTCATGTTGGAAATTTTGCTATAACACGATATTTGAGAAAGTTCAGGAGCTGAAACTTTGAAAAGACGAATATTAAATCTTGTTGTACCCTCTGTAAAAATTTTAGACTCATATTCGCTATAATATAGGATATATGATTCCTCCAACTTAGGGTTCCATCGATGCTCTCCCAGAATTAAGCCTTAAATAGGTGACCTAGGGATAATTGTTGTATCTAGGGATAGGAAGGTCCAAATTAAATTTATCAAGATGTTGTAGATATGGCACGGACTATAGTTTATATGGTAAAAGTTTCAAACCCCCAAGGTGAAACAGGAACACATGGAAGTCCGTACAAGTTCGTTATTCTGAAATGTATTGAAATACGTCACCTTGGGAAACTTCGGATAAGTCGCACTTGGTGAAACCAATTCTTCTATAACCTGTGGATTTGGAAAGTAGAACGACCAGGATACCTTGGTATGAATTTTTAGACCCATAAGAACAAGAATTTCATAGATACAACAGAAACTAGATCAGGAAATTCTGGAGAATAAATTGTAGAAAACTAGGACTTCCTGTTCCGGGCACTTCTCTCCACCAATCAATTGATAAAGGAGGACTATCAAACTAGCCATATGAGTGCACATATTTTTATGGAATAATTTCCTCATTCTTTGGATTTTTAATTTTTGACCTAACATTATTGTCGAGGGAAAACTAAGGCATCAGATATTTTGTAGTTATATTCACATTTTTGGGAAAATGAGTATGCTTCTCAGCTCACCTTGAGGAGGCGCATATTTCTATCCAATCATATCTGAAATATACCTAAGTTGAAAAATTAGGGTTTATCTATCAAACCCTAGGTCCACTAGAATTAGTCTTTCAGAAAAATTTTCAAGCTAGCATCAAGTTGAAGCAATCTCATTGTTAAGTTCTATCATCTCTATTTCCATTTGAGGTTCTCATTTTTATCAAGATGACAAACAGTACCAAGCTTGAGAACAAGCTTGGAGAATTCAAGAACCTTTGAGCATGAAAGTATAGAGTGCTTCTCATACCTGAAGAAGCATGACCTAGATAACTATGTTAAAGAAGAAGTTGCAGATCCATAGGGATATGAAGACAAAGCACAAGAAGGATTTAAAGAGGATTATTTCCACCTCCATTGGATATCATATGTATCATCCTTGTAGACTCCCAAGGATATGTTCAGTACAATGACCAGCCTGTATGAAGGAAAGAATATCAACAAAAAGATGACAATGAGGAACTAGTTGAAGAATGTGAAGATACAAAACTCAAAGACCATGTAATTCCACTTCACAAGGGTTTCTCAAATCAAAGAACAAATTGAAGAAGTCAAATAAATACATCATGCTCACACCACTGAAGATTCCTCAAGTGATGAGGAATGTGAATTCTAATGCTGAATACAAAGATCGTACTCTTATCCATTTCAGTATTTGGATAAGAAAGAATGAAATCAATGACACTTAGAACCAGTACACAGGTTCCCAGAATCAGTAGAAGGATCCAAGACATAAGGATCAAGAAGGAGTCTACCAAACAAATAAAAGATAAGTATTTGAATTGGAATTATTTAGTTGTGTTCAAGGAAATGTATTATGCATGATATAATGGTTTCATTAACAATGGTATACTACTAATATAGATGTCATGGGTTAGTATCCCATGGTTCTATACAACACTCCATTGGTACTTATCTAGAATGAAACCTCTTTGCTAACATATTGGGATTAGTGCACAATATCAATAATGTTATGGTAGAGATGGAAAGAACATGGAAAGTTTCAGTTTGTATATAGGGTATGGATGAATGTTGTATTAGATAAAATAGTTTCATGATTATATCTTTATGCATAAGAATCTGCCATTATGAATATGTCTTATGAAATGATGCAACTGGTGCATTTGACTTGTAGGAAAGATCACATACAATCACCTACAAGAAAATAAGGATGAGACTTGTTCTGAAGAACAAGTGATTAAAGTTCAAGATTCACTCCAATAAACATACATAAAGATGAATTTGAAGCTCCCAGGGTCAGAGACATCGTGATGGAAGAAAGAGATTCAAAAGAATATAAGAGAGCGATAGATCCACCTCAAGAGATGAAGACCACCTTGGGCATGACACATAAATCAAGATGAATAAAAATTTGACAGGACTTCCAACTAAAGTAATAGGCCTCAGATACACTCTATTTATGCAGCACAGTTGAGTGACATCATTGATGCATACCCTTCCAACTATGGAATAATTTATGGTCAAAGAGTACCAGTTGATCATGGTTCCAAGACTTGAAGGGAAGTCTGTAGTGTCTTCCATGTGGATATACAAGATTAAGTATACAAAGAAAGGCTTGCGGTTGGTCTAAGAAAGAGAGATTAGATTATGGGACGACATAATACATTTAACAGACACACTTCTCCAATGAAGAAGAAGTATATATCGAGCAAAGAACCACATGTGTAGAAAATAATTTGTACGACCTCAGAAAGCACCCATAGACAAGCACATATAGTTACATAAGGATCTTGAAGATCACCTAGAGTGATGAATATCTTAATCTTTGCTACAAGGTTGAATATGAAAACATATAGAAGACAACAAGTTCACAGATGGGTGCAAGAGGAACTTTTCAACAAAGTTCAAGATAAAGGATCTTGGTATCTAGTAACCTAAGATTGATACATATAAGATCAATAGCAGAGGATGCTACCTGCCACTCTAGTACAGAATGTTTCAATACATAGAGTACAAAATGTAGAGGGAGGATGATGCTTCACTTCAAAGGGAGTGACTGCAGAAGATCTATGAGTTCAACATGGTACAACAGGATGGACAACTTCCTCATGGAATAAGGCTTTAACAAGACTAAAGTGGGTTCCATCCTTCAAGGTTGAATGCAGAACACTGGGATATGCCAATGAACTGACAGGATGAACTCATTGTAGATGAAAAGAGAAAGTTTTGAGGATATAAAGAGTACCTCAAGATATTTGGGATTGGGTATGATCTCATGAACAGGTTTATTACATTGTAGCATGTTCATCCTGTAGTGAATCAATGAAAATTCACAAAGTGTGTTGTGGAAATCTTAAGAAGATTTGATATGTTGGATTGTAAAGAAATGGCCACACCCATTTCTACCAACCTGAAGTTGTTATGTGATGAATCATTAGAGTTAGTGGATGTGACTCAGTACAGACAAATTATTGGGTCGTTGATGTATTTGACAAATACCAGGCCAGACATATGCTTTGTTGTGAATACCTAAGTCAGTATCTAGTTAAGCCTAGATGTTTTCACCTGATAGCTGCAAAGCATGTGATGAGGTACCTGAAATGTACGACATACTTTGGACTTACTATGATGGAGATCATGACTACATATTGTATGGTTATAAAGATTCATATTGCGAAGGAAGTGCCTCAGACAAGAAGACCACCTTGGGTGGATGTTATTGTTTGGTATCTGCCATGATCTCATGGTTTAGCAGGAAGCAGTCTAGCATTTCTCTCAGCACGAGTAAAGTAGAGTATATAGCAGCTTGTTCTACTAGTTGTGAAGCCACATGGCTTCGAAAATTGATGTTAGGTCTATTTGATCTGTATTTGGATACCACAGTGATTCTATGTGACAATCAGAGTTGTATAAAGATGACAAAGAATCATGTGTTCCATGATAAATCAAATCAGATAGAAATTTGATAATTTTACATAAGGGATATGGTACAGAAGGGAGCTATAAAAATCCAGTATGTGAGTACCAATGAGCAAGTTGCTAATGTGTTTACCAAACCTATGTCTCGAGTAAAGTTTGAACACTTTCGTGACAAGCTTGGTGTAATCTGAAAGGACTTCCATAGAAAGGGGGAGTGATGATGAGACCATCATTGTGGATGAAATGGAAGTGATGCGCTAGTACATAAAAGGAAAAGTGTGTATGCAGATGTTGATAAGGTCTGACATTCACTTGGGTATGATAGTATCCTCTTTTGAGGATGGCCTTGTGGACAAGAACACTCTCTTCATAAGAGTGGTCTTATCCCTTACTAGCTGACGATGGTCCTACAGACGATACTACTATCTTCTGGAGAGTGATCCTACATTCACTTGTAGGATGGTGTCATAGACAAGAACACTTTCTTGAGAGTGTTCCTAGAAATAATGGGCTAAGGATGGTCTACGATGATTCCTTCATTCATTTACAGACGATGTGGTACTGTATTCATTTGCGGATGAGATCTGCATTCATTTGCAGATGGTACACTCTTCTAGAGAGTGATCCTACATTCACTTGTAGGATGGTGACATAAACAAGAAAACTCTCTTGAGAGTGGTCCTAGCACTAACAAGCTGAGGATGGTCTACGATGAGTCATGCATTCATTTTCAGAAAATTTGGTCCTACATTCATTTGTGGATGATATATGCATTCATTTGAAGACGATGTGGTCATGCATTCATTTTCACATGATATATGCATTCATTTATAGATGATGTGGCCATGCATTCATTTGCGGATGATATATTCATTCATTTGTAGACGATGTGGTACTGCATTCATTTGCAGACGATATGGTCATGCATTCATTTGCAAACGATATGATCGGTCGATGATGTGGACCCTCCTCGTTAACGAGGAGTAGGATGATGAGGATTGCATCATCCTTAGACCTATTTCCAAAAGTGATAGGGATTGATCATCCCGTAAAGATATCATGTGTACTGCAAGTAGTGTTGCGAAAAAGGATCAAGTGATCGAGTGTTGCAAGAAGATGAAGTTCAAAGTGTTGCTACAAAGGATCAAGTGATCGAGTGTTGCAAGAAGATGAATATCAAATTGTTGCTGCAAAGGATCAAGATATCGAAGTGTTGCAAGAAGAAGATGAAAGTGTTGTTGCAAAGGATCAAGTGTTGCAGAAGATCAAAGATGAATACTCAGTGTTGTAGAAGATGTTGTTCCAGTTATGGATGATTGTTGAAAAATTTCTATGATGTATAAATGTATCACGTTGATGATGTTTTTGTCAGTAGAATACCCTTCTTTTTAAGGGGGCTTGCTGAAATATTGTAACTTCAAATAATATTCTAAATGTATTTTACCGATGTAACCCATGGGAGATGTTTTATTCCTCCGTCGGGATGTTACCGTTGTCTTTGGTCATCATAGATTCATGAGGCATAACCTCCATTGTAAGTCAGGTCAATAGTACCCTCTTGAATATAATATATTATATTTTTGTGTCTTCCTAGGTGAAGTCGGCCTAGTAAGTTTTTTGGGGCTAACTTGTTAAGGTAAAATTCAAGTGATAGAAAGAGTATAGATAGAGGAGTTATGTTCCTCATTAGAACACACACACACTTGTGTATAGCGCATAGGAGAGAGAGAGAGACATTTATGCTGGGAGAAGGAGCACATGGTTGGGGTCTTGTCTTTGTACTTTTGATACATCTATATATAGGAAGTCCTTGCTGGGTTTTCTTCCCCGTGAGGGTTTCCCAGGATAAATCTTTGTGTTCTTTTGTGTGGTTTTGATTTTCTATCTTCCAGTGATCATTTTGCATATGGTTATGATGTTATGATGCAAAATGTTATTAGATATTGTATAACCATTAAAACTTAACATACCAGACATATAATTCCATCATACATATATACAAGTAGGTACTCCTATATACCTACGACTCGACACTCTGGTTACATATTCTTAGACCATCAATCTTAAATACCTTATAATATGCACGCACTACATATATATTGATATGTGCTTCTAAATATTTATGACATTTATGATATCATATCATTTCAATACATATATATTATTCGTTTACTATCTTACATACATGCACACTTACATCAATAGTATATACATGAGATCGTATATGCATAATACTAGTAAATATTGCATATAATAAATTGTGCATTACGGTATATCCCACATACCCACATCGATACGCATGCTACAACGCACGTTCTAGGTATACCCTATGTACTTTATATATACGTATATTATCGACACATACATTGATATTTTATAGCATGCACTTATATATACACATTTATATATTATTTCACTTGGTAATTATCATACTTATTCCAAACACTCTAGTGCATGTAACCATGCCACATCTTAAAAGAATACATTTTATAATATGTATACATAAATAATTAAACAAAAAGTTGTGAGGTTGGGGACGTGTTCTCTTCAGGGGAAATGCCCTTTCCAAACACCATACCTAAGTAATTAATATATGTTAAAACAATTTGAATAGGGGTTGCGATTCGCCAAGCAGATGTCATTTCCAACACCATATAAATTAATTCATATATATATTAAGACAATCTAGATGGGGGTTTATATTCTCCCAGGAAGATTCCCTTTTCCAAACTAGCAATCAAATCATTAAAATATATGGAAAATTCACAAAAGGAGGTAATGTTCTCCAAAGCCCTATATATACACTAATGTATGAATAAACCAATAGTATATGTATGTATGTATGTATGTATCACATAGCTCTTGAGGCATTCATTCTAGACAATTACCTAAGTTGAACAAAAAACTCACCAATCATCTGGAACCCATTCTCTATATATATCACCGAGCAAAAGAGATATTAATCTCATCCACATAATTCCAAAATAATGGATTCCTTTACCTTATTAACAAGGGAATCCTAATTTATCTTGTTAAATAATTACATAGGTATCTTGCCATTGACTTCTTATGTGTGTGTGTGTGTGTGTGTGTGTGCATATGTATATATGTATATGTATGTGTATATGTATATATGTATGTGTATGTGTATATTTACACATACATATACATATATACATATACACATATATATACATATATATACATATATATACATATATACACACACATATATATATATATANAATCCACTAAACTTCTATCAATGACCCCATAGGTTAATTCAAATCCTAAAATGTATATACTTTTATAAACTAATCAATGAAAATTGTTCTTCCTTAATAAAAATCAATCCCATATTTTCACTTTAAAATTAATTAAACAAATATTTAAGCTATATTCAATATCCGATTAAATTAAAACTTTAACTTAAGTAAGTATTTAACTAAACTACATCCTTTAGTTAAATTTACTAGGATTAAACTTAAAGTTAGGTTCAACATTTAACTAATTTAAAACTTTATCTTAATTTCCATGTTACTACAACTTTTAGTTAGATTCATTATTTTATTAAGCTTAATACTTAGGGTTAAGTTGAACAAAACTAGACTAAGGCTTTAAGTTAACTTTTTTTTTCTTTGTTATATTCATTATTTAATTAACTTAATACACTATACTAGGGTTTTAAGTTAACTTCTCTTTTTTTCTTTCAATTAGAGTCATTATTTAATTAACTTAAGACTTTTTGGGTTTAATTGTTATAAAACCTATCGTTCAACTCATCTTCACTTAATGGATGTTTTGTAGAGTTTTGTTATGGAAAATTGACTAAAATGAATGTACATAGATTCGTTATTAAATCATGAATGTAATTTCAATATTTTTTAACTATACACCAATACAATTTTATTCCCTTTTATCCTTATAGTTGTCACAATTTAAACAAATAATTCAATGAATGTAATGATCACAATATATCTAATGCATGATATCATATGAGCATTAATATCATATGGTACATATCTAATCTTTAAACAATACTTTGTTTTAATATCATGCATGGCCTAGGTAGGAATTGAGATATTGGGGTTAATGATAAGTATTGTTCATACTGTGGTTTGGAAAAGTACGGGGATTTTATGTGTTGGTCGTAATAACATGGTTTGTACATAAATAATCTAATCACATTAGTAATATAATCATATAAAACATAATATAATCACATTAGTACATATTAACAATGCATAGAATGCCCAAACAATAGGGTTGTTGAGCTCACTATGGTTGTTCAAGTGTGGCACTTCTGTGTAGTCATTAAATTAATATTTATTATGACTCTATCCTTTTTTCATATTACATATGCAATCATTAAATTACCTATAAAAGGAATAAAATAACATTCATGACTCATGGTAAGGTTGATACAACCCTAGTGTTGTAACCTAGAGCTTTGATACACTTGTAACATACCCAACCTAGGTCACTTGGTAAGGAAGGGTATAGGGAATATCTTTAGAGATAAATAGGGCTGAGATTATGTTTAACATAGCGGATATGTTCATATAATCATATATGGTCTATTAATCATAAATTTATTTTCTCATTAAACTAGTCATGATACTCTTAACTAGGTAATAACTCGGTTAGTTACTAACTAGTAGCATAATTCTAACATTAGAAAATCCCGAATATGATGCAGATGTGAAAAAAATGATATTTAAAATATGGTTGTCCAAATTATGAGACCTAAATAATTAAATTTCCATATCATCAAACTACTAAATATTTATCTGTTAGTGGTTGGATACAATCTCTACAATTCATAAAAAAAATTGTACCTAGTTTCTACACATTTTTGGAAACTCTAAGCAACATAGTTTAACTTATGGATTACCTGATATTGGGATTTCATGTTCAGACACATGAAATTCCATATCATCCTTGAATAACTAATAAAAACCATAATTAAATTACAATGCAACACATCCTTGACAAATACCGACAATTGTACTACTAGTAAGAACTCACAACATCACAATTTCCAATCATTTATTTTTCTTCCAAACCAGATTTAACTTTGAGAATAAATATGCTTGCATACATATATAATCATCCATTTAATAACTTATAAATAAATTTTCATTAATATATTCTCCATTACAAGTTCACGGAACAATTACTAGCACAAAGAGTAAATATTTCCCATAAAACTGCTAACCCTGAAGGAAGCTAAAACTTTATTTAAACTAACAATTATCAAGAAAACACAACCTACCTACTAAATCATAATATTAAATCATATATCGAAATTATTAAGTAACTTATCATAGTAGTGTGTGACTATAGGAAACACGACAACTTTCCTCCCAACCTATGACCTTTCCTGGCGTGTGTTTTCTCGCCCAAAGATCCCCCTAAGCTGAGGTATTGGAATCCTGTATGAGATGGAATCTTCTAAAATATACTAAGGTTTATCTGCTCCCTTTCCTAGATTTATCCTCCTCTCCCAGAAAGGAGAGATAGGTATTTCTTGATATTATCTCCCCCCCCCCCGCCCCGGGGGGGGGGGGGGGGGTCAAATTACCAATTCGAACCTCCACCAGAGCATTCAAAATAATAATAAAATACCATTATATAGAGCACACAATCCAAATACCTTGTAGGGAATTCTCTTCACAAAAAAAAATAACCATGGACTCCTCCAAATCCCTACTTGGGCATCCAAAAAAAACATTGATCACTCAGATCAATTAACAGAACCATTGTCAAAATTATGCAAGTATCGGTCTATTATCTCTTGGAAATTCATTGTTTTCCCTAGATTCTTGCTCTTATTCACTCCTAGACATGCATAGTAATGAATCCTCTTCTCTGAATTCCTAGAGAAATTCGAATCCTTTTTCCTAACTTGAGTTGCCTCCAAGAGTCAAACTCTAGACCACTGAGGAAGGACTCCCAAATCACTAGGGATTCCTAATCACCACTCACTAACTCATTCAAGTCTTCAGTGAGGAACTTGAATTCACTAAGATTGAATCTAAAACATTATAAATACACTTCCCATAGCTAATTCAAATTCATTAATTTATCTCCAAAAACCCCCTTGATTGACTTTTAATCACCCATAAATTACTCCCATTCAATGGAGACAACTCCATTTCAAAAGGACTGAATCAAATTCGACCTTGATCACTGCCATGCATTTAATTCAACTCTAAATTAACCAAATTGATTGACTAAAATATAAATTGGCTCCAATTCCTAGATTGGGCACTTAATTAATTAAATATAACCTTTAATTACTTAACTTACAGCTAGTTTCACTAGTGTAACTAAATCAAAGACTCAATTTAACTGGGAGTCTTTTAAATTAATTAAATTAACTCAAAATTAACTGACCTTAACTCAATTTAGCTCAATTTAACTAAAATTAACTGACATTACCTCCATGTTAACTAAAGTTAACTAACATTAATTCCACCTAACTCAATTTAACAGGAATTAACTAATAGTGGCCCAATTTAACTAGTTTCAACTCAAATTAATTTAATTGACTCGAAATTAGGTGCATACCTTAACCGAACTTAGTCTAATAGGCGCATAGTTAGTGTGTGAAGTGGAAGTGGAACCCTCTGCTAACTAGATTAGGAATATTCTCACCTAGGGGTGCAGATTCTACATGCAAATGCTTGCATGGCATTAATTATGGGATTTTGGACCCCCATAGTAGATAATTAAAGAAATTAAGTAGGCAAGAGTAATGTTACGGGGATTTAACCCTCCTAACCCTGACCCCATCTCATAAGAAATTCCAGAACCCCCCAGTAATGTTGATGTCATGTTGGGCCATTATTAATTTTTAAATATAATAATAATAATATTTAAATATAATTATTATTATTGCAATTAAAATAAAATATGTCTTATCCAATGTCCATGGTCCTGGCACCTAGTGTCAACTCAACAAAGAAACATAAGCACACATACCAATGTCTAGGGCTTACCTTCGGGGTATTACACCAAGGAAATGTTATTTGAGTCTCACTACTCTACCAAATAAAATTGAAGCAAATATTTCGAATAGATTCCATAGTTCCAGTCGGTATATAGGCGATAGAGGACCAATAGACCTAGATAGACTCCAAGATGGGTTTCATAATTACAAGTCTATCTCCTATAGATATCCATTTGTTGCACCAAAGGTTGAGCTTAGCCTCAAGTCTATTAACCATCCATGCCTAATATTTTTGCAGATAATCATTAGGCTTAATGATAAATCCAACGTACTTTAGTCCATTTTTTAGCTCAATCGGGGTGAAGCTAAATAGAGAGAAAACCCAATCCATATTATTTGCTTCAATATTGATAAAATAGATGGATGATTTTGCACAATTATAAACCATACATATAGTCTCTATGAAAAGTTTCATAATAGCTTTGATTTTTAGAATGTCGCGTCTGTACCCATCTATAAAGAGAAGGATGTCATCTATGAACCATAGGTGTGTGATGTGCAGATTACCACCGATGTGTATGCCTTTAACACCTCCTAAGAAATTTGCATGAATGATAGCTCTTCCCAAGCCCTCCACTATAAGTATAAATAAGAGAGGTGTGGGAGTTCATCCTTGTCTTATACCTCTTTCAGTTCTAAAAAAAGAAGAAGTTTATCCATTTATAAGTACAACAAAGGCCACCAACTGAACACATGAAATAATCCAATTGATTATGGGAAGGTCAAAACCAATATGAGTCAATATAAGTCTAAGATTGTTAGAAAAACATGATCGCAGAGTAATAACAATGCAAATCTTAAACACATATACACATTGTTGGGCAAGGAAAAGTGCACAAGGAAGAAGCTAACACACAAGCAAGGAAGGAAAAGTGTGCACGCGACAAAAGAGGAAAGTAGGTCAAGAAGGAAGCAAAGGAACCGGCACAAAAAGATAAAATGTGCACGCGACGAAGGAAAAGCGAGCTTGCAGGCGTACAAATGGGTAACGGCTAGAAAGCGATAGTTCAGGAAAATCGTGGATGCTAAAGTCGACATAAGTCGACGGACATCGCACATATGAAGGAATATATGTACTACGGGTCGATGGCGTCTTGTTTCAATCTATGACAGCTTGTAACCATTTTTTACAGCTCGTTACGACCTCTAACAGATGAGCAGTGTGTAGTCGACCCTGCGTGGTCTTGCATAAGTTATAAATAGGAAGAACCCACTCTGTATAAGGGTTGTTCGTTCGCTAATCCACTCAGTTTGTTAAGGAAGTTAGGGTTAGTAGGAAAGAAGACTCAGAGAATATTTTGGTAGTAGTAGAAGGCTGTTGAGACACGGATCTTGCAATTGCATGCGCCAACTTCTAGTAGTAGAATTAATCTGTAGCTGGGTGTGCAGATAATAGAGGTAAAAGAGTCGATCCAGGTTGTGTGCAGATCAGTAGTAGTAGATAGAAGAATAAACCAGAGAGCATGAGAGCAAGAATATTGAGTCAGAAATACATATCTTTAGAACAGTCTGCAGATCATAGAATTCAAGGTGCTATACAAAAATTCTCATGCCAGATGAAGAGCACCTTGGTGGTTTTTCCCATATGGGTTTCCACATTATTTCCGGTGTTGAATGATTGACTAATGTTGAATGTTTATGTGAATTTCAAGTAGTTTCTTACTGTATATTGATGAGTTATTGTTGAATGTATGACGCCATCTTATTAATCAGTGAATGAATGAATGTTTAAAGCATTATTGGAATTTTAGGTATGAGTTCATGGTTAAACTACTAAGTTAAAGTATAAGTCGTGCATTGTCTGTTAAGTGCAAGGAATCAGCTATGTCGCACAAGTTGTGTCAGTTGTTGAGGGTAAGGATAGGGTTGTATTGTGTGCACTGACATGTAGTCGTGCCCTAGTCACGCAGTGACAAACTACATCATCCTATCACCTTTGTTGAGTGCCTTGGCCACGCACCAAGGGACTATAATCCCTTGCCAACTATGGAAACATGGTTCTGGAAATTACCCATTTAGATATCTTGGGTGAGACTGTGTCTGTCTCATGGGCATTGCTAACTGAGCTTGCTCTGTCAGGCCGATGTCTTGTGGTGTCTTGTTGGTATTGTGTTTTTGTGGAACCACAGGTCAAGACAAGGAAGAGAAAGAGGACAACAAATGGTTCTGTTGCTGGGACCCTAAATCATTTGAGTCGACGGAAATGTTGTGGCATCTGACAAAGAACGAGGTAGAGGACTGGCTGGAATCTAAGACGCTAGTATTCGCGCAAGAGGAGAGTGTAGGATCACGGTTGAGTAAAAAAACTAGGTGGATGAGTATATATATTCTGATATTCACGAGATCTTCCTTGCAAAGTTCCCTGTTATACTACACGAGTTGTTGTCAATATTGGAAAGAAGGAAGAAAAATTTCCAGAGAAGAGAAGTAATCAAGCGGAATGATCAGTTGGTGCGTGAAGTAACCAGTGTAAGTAACACCATCTCTAGAGCTGTTGATTTTTGGGATGATAGTATTTTTCAAGGATACATTACTAAGTTTGCAATAGAGGCCATAACCTCATATACTGAGGCTGAAAGAAAAATTTTCCGAGCACCCCGAAGAATATATTTGCTATCTATCAGTACATGGATCAAGATGCTCATCTATGAGAAGGGTATCTTGCAGTTGAGTAGTTGAGTCGCATACCTAGGAAGAAGGCTATGTTGCAAATGATCGGTTAAGAAAATGGGAAATGGTGATTTGAGATGTTCCCAGGGAGTATAGAACCTAAACTAGAAGCTGGATTCCTAAGGAGTGGAAAGAGATTCAGATCAGGGAAGTGAATAAAGACACAAGGAGGTCGATGGACCCCTGATTTGTTTGAAAAAATTGAACGTGAAATTCAGTCGCAAGTAGACGAAGGATCTTGCGACAAAGAGGATGAATATATCCAGATGTAGAAAGTACTAGAGGAATCTGAAGAGTCTGCGAAGACACCAAGGTTAGGATGCAACTACATCACACCAGGAGTATCAATGGAGGTAAGATCTAGACTCTCATCCCTAGAAAGGACTGCTAATACTGATAGTTCTAGTACTGCAACTAGCATGCAAGAGGGTACACTTAATTTGAATCCCTTACCAGAAAACCCCGTTGCCAACTCAATGGCTGGGGTGGATATTCGGTTACCCACATTCAATGGGAATGGAGCAAAAGATCCAGAGCAGAATTGGTTCCTATGTGAAGTTGTTTGGATGGTTCATTTAGTCCATAATGCATACATAATAAAAGTGCAGATGAACATGACTCTAAGGGGTCGCGCGCTTGAATGGTTTATGAATTCCTACGTAGTACCGCTAAGATCACCACAGCAGATCCTTAATGAGATCTGAGATGCAATGATCTCTGAGTTCAGAAAACCTAAATCTAAGTCGTGGTGCTTTACTGAAATCAAGGAGATAAAAAAATAGTTGGCAGAGACTATATGGGACTTTGACCAGTGGCTTAAAACTTTGATGGCCAAAGTAAGCTTCCAAATGGCGGATGTACAACATAAAGAGTGGTTTATTGTTTCCCTATTATCACACATGTAAGGTCCATTAATGCAACAAAACATTGAGTCACAAACAAAAGTACTAGAGTTGGCAATGAAGCTAGAGGCCTCACTAATCTACGATGGTGTCGCAGGAATGGTGCAGATTCAGTCGCAGTTGGCTAATCTGATGATACAACTTTAGGATATCAAAAGGGAAAGGAATCACAAGAATATTTATGGTGCACAAAATGTAGAACGGATGGACACACCAAGGATAATTTTATGACCTTCATGAATTATGTCTCATCCGGTGCACCAAACCCATTAAATGGCCATGGACTACCCTAGTGCCGCATATGCAAGTCTAGAGGGCATCGCGACGAAGAGTGTTTATACTTGCAAAAGGTTGTAAGTACCTCGAAAAAACTTATTTTGTAAATTTTGTATGTCAGTAGGGCATGAAGAGAAATATTGCAGAGCATACCAGCACCTGAAGGAAAAAATCGTCGATGCCTACTTGATGAAGAATGAGGGGCAGGCTCAGGTTGAACTGGCGTAACCTTCATATCATCCTACGCAGTTCCCACCCAATTAGTATCAAAAGAAGTATCAACCTCAATATGCACCACAATAGCTATATGCGCAACAAAATCACTACCAACAGAATTAGTACCCACCACAACAACCACACCCTCAGGGAAGGGGTAGTTGAAACTTCAGAGGAATAATCGAAGGAGGAGGATTTGGTAGAGGGAGAGGTCGGATTATATGCTATAACTGTGGACAACCAGGTCACTATGCCAGAGATTGTTTGGAACCTACAAATACATGTTCATACCATAAGAGACAGGACCATAATGTGGAGAAATGTCCTCAGTTGATCGCAAAATGGCAAGCAAGGACCATCGCAGTACCTAACCCTGTGCAGAACTGAAACCCAAATCCTAACATGGATGCCTAGATGATTGTGGCTAAACCACGAGAACCGAGTTCTGTTGTTGTAACATGATGAGGTACTGTGACCGTAGCTGATCGGGATACACCACAAGAACAACTGAAGCCACAAGTACAACCCGCGACGCAGAAGAAGGTGCCATTAGATGTCCAGAAACATAAGGAAGTATTCTTGGACGTGCAACCAAAATTTGTGGATCCAGAAGAACCGTCGACATCAAAATAAGTATGGGAGATGCTTGAATGATTTCAACGCATATTCCAAAAGAACATCCCACAAAAGGTTAGTAAGCTCAAGTCCTTTCTTTGAAGTTTCTTAACGCTAATACAAGACAAAGATGTTATCGCAAAACTACAAGCAATGATAAAAGAGACACCCATAGAGTCGCAACTTGAAAAGAAAGTTAACCAAGTAAGAAAGAAATTCATAGTTGGGCACGAGTTAAGAATGACTGCACAGATAGGCGACTATGACATGGATTACATCATCTTAGACCTGGGGTCTGATGTCAATATTTTGATGCGAAAAACTTGGGAAAGTATGGGCAAGTCACGCTTGGACTGGTCCCCTGTCCAATTGCAACTTGTGAATTAGGTGAAGGTCCTACCCATTGGTTGGTTAAGTCAAGTTCCTGTCGACATTGAAGGGTTGCGAACATTTGTGGACTTTGAAGAGATTAAAATTGTTGATGACACCAATCCATACCCCACACTATTGGGCATAGATTGGGCCATAGACAACTAGACCATTATAAACTTCAAGAAAAGGATTCTCTCATTTGAGGATGACGAGATGAGGGTAGTGTCATCAATTGATCCATTAGAGGGACAAATATATGTTGAGCCTATCTCCAATGAGAGATAGGTTGACTATCTCGACCAGATCTACAATGTCATTGCCATGCAAGAAGAATACATCAATCCAAAAGTAGATGGAAACCTGATCTGGAAGAGTGCTAGTTCTCGCACATCCAACTCAAGGGAGGCCTTAGAGAATTGGAAAAAAAACTACATGAGGTCTGTATGAGGAGGTGCACAAGAGTTACAAGGTCTATACGACGGGTGGAGAATGGGTTAAGAGAGATACCCACCTATGAGGGTTTACCTAACCTTGTGACCTTCTTAACTGAGTTTGAAGGTCTTGTAACAGAATTGCAGCACTTTTTTGTGCTAGATCACATGCTAAAAGCTACACCCGCTAGATGGTGGGGTGCGCACAAGCAATCCAATATATTGGCCACAGTGTAGAACATTGATGCAAGTCAGATTCGGCGAAGAGGCCACCCTCATGAATGACAAGTATTTAGGACTGGCGAACCCTATTGAACATCTTAACCACTATTGCACAGTATTTGTAGAGTACCCTGAACAGGAATGGGTCCATCATTTCATACATACATTGGAAATGTCACCTAGAACCCAGTATGCATCTATGGAATTGTGACATGGAACCCAAGATTGGGAAGGGCTTGCTAAGTAGTTTTCACACAAATTTGAATTTGTTGATGAGCAACCTATAGTTGATGCTGCACTTCAAACAATAAAGGAGAAGATATTTGCTGAAATTCCTGTTGAAGAGTCCAATTCTCACCAATGCAATGCGACCATTCAATAATGGATGGCTTGCTACAATCTAGCTAGAGACCCAGATGACGATCTGACTAACATAAACATACCATAATCAGAGGGCACCCACACAGTATAAGGAAGTGGTATTTCAAGCAACCGGTTCCTTAAACCGTTGAAAATCAAGAAAGTAAACATTGGGTCATCGTAGAACCCAAAGTTTGCCAATATAGGAGATTATTGGGATGAAGAGATAGTTGCAAAGATCACAGAATTATTGCATGAGTACTAGGACCTATTCCCTACCAAGTTTTCAGAGATGAAGCGGATAGTAGGAGATCTAGGGGACATGAAAATACCCCTGCGACCATATGCTAAACCCAGTAAGCAGCGACCCTATAGGTTGAATCCAAGGTATAAAGAAAAGGTAAAAGTAGAATTGGATCACATGCTTGAGGCTGGAATCATTGAACCTATTGAGGAATCAGAATGGATCATCCCTATAGTAATCTAGTGTAATGTCCCCAACCCTCCGACCGGTGAAGAGGACGCTACGGTAATATTAACATCTGGGCAACCACCCCATGAACATGAATACATATAAAAATTGAAACCAAATGCTTTGAACTATAACATGCACAAATACATAATTATTTATCATACAGAGGAAGTAAACATACGTTCATCATATTCATTAAACAGTAAGTATAAATGCAGAGAGGAAATGGTCAATAATACTTATCTTATAAGGAATTCGTCCCGGAAATAGCTACATCGCTGCAACGTTCCACCCAACCATAGGCCAGCGTGCTCCTTAATCTCTCAGTAATTCCGCCACCCTCGAGTTGGGAATGAATTCCCCAAGGAATAAGGAACAAGTAGGCTTACACATAGCCAAGGATACACAAATCAGCCAAGCCAACATAGTTGGGTTTATCAAGCCATCAAGGAGCTGGGAAAGGCTGTGTGCTAAGATGGTGAGCTCATTACGGAGCTAGGGACACCTACACCAGAACTAGCCTGACTTCTAAGACACCCACACACACCCAACATAATGAATCAGTCCCTTCTCTGCTACACAGTCCCTCAGGCCCTGACTTCCCTTCCAATGCTATTCAGGGGTTGTGGAGAAGAAATCTAGCCCTCTAGCTCTGTCTGTGTGGTTCCCAAACACACCAGGTTTATCAAGCAACCCAAGCCTTCATCCCTACTCCAACCCAGTCCAAATACCAACCACTACATACACACAGTCCAATAAGCGATTCACAGCTTGGATAGGGAAAACAATTCCTAAGTCGTTCTTGGCCCTACCATGGCCAAAATTACTCCATAACAGCCTACAGTAGCCCAAAACGTAAAAGCAAACACAGCCAACAAATGTGGGGAAACAACAGCCTGTTTTCAACCATGAAGCCACGGGGAAACTTACACAAGCCGCAGTGGGGAAGAAAACAGACTCCCAATCTATACATAAGGGAAATTTACACACAGACCCCAAAATCTAGATGGAAAACACACCAGATACCTCCACGGTGGAAAACGTGAATGGCAGTTAAAGGCAGCTCTCCTCCTTAGTGTGTGGGCCAAATAATGGGAATCCCAATCGGTGCGTGAGGAGAATGATCCCCCTCCTGCGTGAGGATGAGTGAGCCACAGTGCCAAATGGTGCATCAGTAAATAGAACGTCCCTGCGCATAAGGATGAATGAGGAACAATCGCCAGTGGGAGAGTGCCCCTGCAGTCGTGGTGAGAATGGAGTGATGGGCATAGTGGTCTTTTCCTACCCGCGTGAGGGTCAACTTGTTGGTGGAGTGTGAGTGTGGGAAAGAACTAACAGTCCTGCCACACTCCACTCCCCAGCAATAACTGCCCCAACTAACAACAAAACATTTAAGATGGTAGTTGGATAGGACAAGGGAAGGTGAGCAATTCAAAATGGTGGGTGACAAGTAAAGGGGTTTAACAGTTGACACATGGATTTTCTCCATAGGCTCAAGGTTTGATAATTCCCCCTCCCTATCCTTAGGAAAATCATGCCCTTTTCAATATGGTTGCAGTGAACATATTTGGTTGGGTTCATTTAATTAAAAATGCATGTTTACAACATGACAAAACTTAATATGTGCTGTATACCATGATATACCTTCGGTAATGATTTCGTTCGTCGAAACAGAAAACAACCAAATCGATGGTGGGGATTTTTCCTTTAGCTCCACACCACAGTTCATTACAATATATAAATCATGTACATTTAATGAAAACGGGGTCAAAATTGAGGTGTTACATCTAGGATAAGAAGACAACATGTGAAGTCAGAATCTATGTCGACCTAAGGAGGCTAAACGATGCATGCTTACATGATCCATTCCCAACACCGTTTACAGATGAAGTGCTTGAAGAATTGGAGGGAAATAAATGTATTCATTCACTAATGGATTCCATGGCTATCATCAAGTTATAATTTCTAAGGAGGATCACCACAAAATGACCTTCGTCACCGAATGGGGATGCTACCAGTATATGGTAATTCCCTTTGAACTCAAGAATGCCCCTACTATTTTTTCTAAAATAGTTGTCTCTTCTTTTAAATATTTTATTCATAAATTTCTTGAGGTATACTTTGATGATTGGCCTTTGTTTGGTCTAGTAAGAGACCATATTGAGAGTCTGCGCATGATATTGGGTCATTGTCGTCGGTATCAAATTGCGCTCAATTCCAAGAAATATATCTTTTGCGCACCATTTGGTGTTCTGTTGGGTCACATCGTGTGTCGCGGTGGTATTTTGGTCAACCCAGCAAAAGTTGTGATTATCCTTGACTTACCACCACTTACATCAGTGACGCAACTAATATTAGTTCTAGGACACATGGGCTACTACATAAATTTCGTCAAAGGATATGCAGAGATCACCGCACCTATGGATAAATTGTTGAAAAAGGATGCAAAGTTTCAGTGGACACCAGCTTGTCAGGAATTCTTAGACAAATTAAAGAACAAGATGACCACTATGCCAATACTTGTGTTCCCCGATTGGAAGAAGGAGTTCCATGTTCATGTCGACGCATCTTCTATCGTGCTTGGCATTGTCTTGATGCAACCAGGAGAGGGTGCGCTAGACCACTCTATTACTTTTGCAAGCAGAAAAATATCAACAGTAGAAAACAACTACACGACGACGGAAAGAGAAGGCCTCGCCATGGTCTATGCACTTCAAAAGTTCAGACACTATTTGTTGGGTGGGCATTTTCAGATGTACACTGATCATTCAGCGCTAAAATACATAGTCAACAAGCCAGTGTTGGCGGGAAGATCTGTAGATGGCTTCTCCTCTTTTAAGAATTTGATTTTGAGGTCGTTGTCAAACCTGGTTGACTGAATGTCGGGCCAGAAAACCTATCAAGGATAGAAAGTGGTGAAGAGCCAACCAACCTGGAAGATAATTTTCCTGACGCGCAATTTGCGATCCACATGATGGATGATCAGAACCATGAGTTTAATGCAATCATTCACTTTTTAGCACAGGATATGCACCTGAAGGAATGTCAACTAATCAGAAAAAAAATTTGGTTGTCAAAGCTGTTGATTATACATTAATTTCGGGACATTTGTATAAGTTGGGCGCGGATGAAATACTGTGCTGTTGTGTTTTTTATTATGAATGACCTTGGGTAATGAGCGAAGCACATGCTGGTGTCGCAAGACGACACTACACGGGAAAAGAAAATGTGTGCAAGATATTACAGGTAGGACTATGGTGTCCAACCATACACATGGATACTAAAATCTTCTGCATGTGCTGTGATATCTGCCAGAGAACAGGAAAATCATCGCATCGCGATGAGATGCTGCTTGCATCACAGATAACCCTTCAAGCATTTGACAAGTGGACAGTTGATTTTATTGGACCAATCAATCCACCAGGAAAGAGAACTAGTGCTCTATACATTATCACTGCAACAGACTATTTAACCAGATGGGCTGAAGTTGCACCTGTTAAAGATTGTACCGCTGCAAATGCGACAAAGTTTTAGTTTGAAAACGTACTCACCAGATTTGGTTGTCCAAAAATACTACTAAGTGACCAAGGTAAGCATTTTTTTAACAAAATGATTACTAAGATGATTGCAATGTTTCAAATCCAGCATAAGAAGACGACACCCTATAATCGTTAGGCAAATGGAACGGTCAAATCTTTCAACAAGATTCTGGAGAATGCATTGACCAAGGTATGCAATGCACGCCGAGATGCCTGCGATCAGAAAGTCTCAGTTGTGCTATGGGCATATTGTAAAACTTCAAAGTGACTGACAGGGCACACCCCATTCAGGATAGTATATAGACATGAACTTGTTGTGCCAATGGAGTACATTGTAACGAGCCTGCGGATTGCTACGCTGACAAAGATGACCGATGGGGATATTGTCGAACAAAAGTTGACATAGCTCATTCAGATGGAAGAGGAACTCTTCGTCGCATATTTTCATCAGACAGTTGCGAAGAAATGACAGAAAGAATGGCATGATCACCATATCTAGATCAAACCATTCAAATTCGGAGGATGCATGTTGTTGTATGATAGCAAATTTTTCAAACTTCTAGCCAAGTTGAAAACACATTAGCTAGGTCCATACACGATCGCGCATATCACTGATGACGACGCAGTAAAATTACAGAAACTAAATGGTACGTATGTCGCGGGTATGGTGAACGACAGTCACCTAAAACCATACTATGATGGTCATAACATTGTTATAGCTGATTTTACCACACATGGTGAATCACATTTTTATGGCCTTCCCTATCCCTATGCAGACTCCTTAGACCCCATGGACCATTTTTGTTCCTTTGGTGTTTCCTTGATCATCCCTAAAAACATGTAAAAGTTTCCATACGCGACTTTTAATCCCTTTATCGCGTATATACGTGGGTTTGACCCCTAAACCCGCGTACATCGGGATGTGTGAAAAAGGACAAATTCTTTTGGATTTTTCCTTAATGTGGATCCGACTCACTTGTCTCCTGGCCTTCCATATGCCTTGAGATCGCTCAGATTCGACCTTTCATTACCCCATTGAAGAGCTATATAAGCAACCCTTTGGATACATTGAAGGCATGGGGAATTGAGAGCAAGAGAACTATAGTCCATTGTTGTCGGAACTTGTGCTTGAGTTTGCATCCCCTTTGTCCCTTGGAGCATTTTTTTGTTCTTCCCAAGCTTATCTTTTGCTTGTGAGCTTGCTATCGAGAGATGGAGGATTGAAGTGGTGGAGGCCCAAGTGGGGGACTTGGTTTCTCTGATTCCCAGACATGCCGACATAGGTTGTATTCATTGTAATATCTTATTTTATATTAATAGAAATATCTTTTCCTATCAGATAATGTGTGTTTAAATGAATATTTTATCCATGGATGATTTCAAATGCTTATATGTTATTGATTATATATGCTAGATTAGAGCTAACACAATTATATATAGTATGCTTATCTTGTTTATTGAATGTTGAGGAAGCAATTTATCAATTCAAGCTGATGTTGGAAAGCTCAATGGGGATCTACATCAACCATCCGGAATAAGGTATGAATCGAGGTCCTTTAGTGTTAGTTGTTTGGTATCTCTTGCATATAGGAAAGGATTTATTTCTAGAATTAAGTTGTTTGTTGTGGTACCCCAAGCCATAAGAATTTCTCTCCGTAACAGAATTGGCGACTTCGCTGGGGATGTTCCTTGTTTTTCTTTGGGGTTTGGGGGCACAATGTACTTGATATTCTTGACTTGCTCTTTGTTTCTCCTTGTTTATGTGTTGCATTTTATAGTATGTTCATCCATTGACACTCCCCTTTATTGGTTTGACCATTGCCCTGCTTTTTACCACTATCTTCTCTCTATACACAGGTTTTTGGACAAAAGTCACGTACATACGCATATTTTTGGCCAGAAGTCGCATATAGACGCAGGTTTTTGGCCAAAATCAGCATATACATGCAGTTTTTTGGCTAAACGTCGTGTATATACGCAGCTCTTCTTTAAACAGTCGCGTACATCCTCCCTTTTGGTGAGTTTGATGTTGTGGGAAGTTGTTGGGTGGGTTGTGAGTCTGGTTGGGTCTTCCTTGGGTCTGATGTTGTCTGTTGGATGCTTCTTTTGTGACCAGAGACCGCTTTTTCATTGATTTTTCTTTGAAATTAGTTTTAGTCATTTATCCTTTTTTTTTTCCATTAGTGCATTACTCTTTTTTGTTTGGGTGTCTTGCTGGGCTTGTGTTTCATACTTGCTGCAGAGACTGAGAGTTTTAGATAACTTTTATTGCATTTTTCCTTCTTTTATATTTGAAAATACAAGGTAGTTGCATTTTTTTGTATATGGATTTGAGGAGGTACTTGCATTGGATTGCTTGGATGAGAGTTTTATTTATGCTTTTATATAGGAAGGATTGCATTGGCATTCGAAAAGGAATATATATTTATGCATCTCATGTAGTGGCATGCCCCGTTTTTCATTCGACACATAGCATTTGCATTGATTTTTAGGTGTGCATTTTACTACATGTTGCATCATAACACCATTGGTTACACGGCCATCTACCTTTTTTGAGTAATAAAGACAAATAAAATCAACACTTAATTAAAATGGATTACACTATTTTCTTTGATAGGGTACACCAACAAGATTAGGTTTTAGGGTCTTGGAATAGTTCATTGTGAGTAAATTCTCCAAGACCACTAAACAACAACATGTATATGTCTATCCAGGTGAGAGTGTGAAATTCCTTGGTATAATTAGTGTTTCTCAGGATCCTCCTCTTACAAGGGAGTTAAGCACGAGGCAGTGTGAGCGGTTATTTATTGGGATGACCCCTGGTCATAACCGAGTAGCACCAGAGATATTTCCAGGATTGTATTCGTATCTGGGGGCTCTTTCGAGAGTTTCAGGATTTTATACCCTACCCATACGGTCAATCCCGCCTACGACTATCCACCTGAGCATTGATTATATTGAGGTGACCTTAGTTGCCTTACGTAGGTTATCACAAGGGGTACTTGCAGAGGTTATTCTGTAGGTGTCTGAGCTAGGTAGAGGTCAGATAGCACAGTCGCTTTATGCGTTGAAGTTGAGGGCCACTATAATTGGTTACATACCTCCACTTGTAGTGTATGGGAGTTTCGAGCCTCTCCTAGGCGAGACATACCTGCTACATCTGGGAGCTCACATATCCTCCCTTTGTTTTGCTTGTATTTGGTTGTATATTTTCTTAGGAGTGTGCTCTTTGTGCGTTAGTTGGCCTTTGGGATTGTGGTTACTTGAGCATATTTATGATCTCTTGAGTTCAGGTCCTTTTATTTTCGGCGTGCCTAGTATCTTATCACCCGTCCTTGGTCCTAGTACAGACCCTGGTGTCAGACTTGGGGGCATCACAGCCCCTTACCGTGCTCATAGATTTGGGAGTGGTCACATTCTACAGTCTATTCCATTGGTGGAGGATGTTGACTCCATTCTCTTGGTCTTTACACCGGTGGTCACCCTCATGGGGGTGGTAGTGGATGTGTGAATGTTGGGTCTACACCTTACTTCCCTTTTAATGGCCCATCATCCATCGCACCATTTCCTTTGAATTTATTTGTCATGATCATTCCTCCCTATTCCCTATAGTTTGGATTCATTATTGACTATTTGGGTTGTTTTGGACTAATATGGTTGTCATGTATGGTCCAATTTTTGTACGCTCTCTCTGAGGTTTTGACCCGTTCATTCCTATCGTAGGTATCATGTCTAAACTGGCATATAGGTTAGGATATCACATGTGCTTGCACTTATGCATTTCCTTATGACCGTTCCATCTTAACCTTAGGTACGAACCCATTCCATTGTTCATAGAGCCTTCATACTGTTGTTAGAAGTGGTACTATGTGAATGGTAGAGCTTTCCTATACATGGGTGTCCTAGTTAGCTCCCCTTTGCATTTGGTACCCATGCTGTCAGTCCTCTCTTAGGTCTGGGAGTCCCTTTTAGTCCCACCATGTCCTTGAGAAAGAGCTGTATACTCCTCTTGAACTTTATGCTGGCCATTTCCCCAGGACTCCCCTGCATATGTCAAGTTGTAATTGCATTATCATGAGATTTTCTTGCCTCATTGAGCCTTATGTCGGCTTCCCTGACTTTGAGTGCCAGCCATATAGCTCGATATTGTCTAATGTCTAGCCATGCAAAGCCATTTTATATATCCTTTGCAGCTTGATTCCATATTTTTACCGGGAGGGGACCTTCCCCTGAGTGTCACTATCCTACACATGTATCCTTGCATTGAGCATAGGTATGTTCCACTTCTTGGAACTAGTTTGTTTGTCGATTTGAGACTCGTCTCCTCCTAGTCTATAATTTTAAAGCAGTTTTATTCTTTTTCAAGCTTTTCAAATATTTGAAAAAGTCCAAAAAAAATTAAAAAAACAAAAATTCGGACAAGGAAAGATGTTATCTTTGGCAGCAGTTGAGTCATGTCGCCTTCGAACAGAGCACTGTATATCAAATCCATTGGTTGGGTTGATAGTTTTACTTTAGGAACTATACTTGTTTATCTAAGTTTATCTCCACCGATTGGTTAATCTTCCAGTCCCTATGGAGCCTCTGTCTATGCCTCATGTGTCACTGAGATGTCCCAATTTTGCATATCAAGTCTATGCTGCCTATATTCAATCACCATTCATCGTTATGCTCTTGTTCGAAGGAAGTTCAAACCTGAGTCGGCCATTCCTCAGTTATATTGACTTTGCATGTCGGCCATTCCTGGTACAGTTACTGGTTTGTGTACCTTATGATTGAGTCCTTCCACATCATACAGCTTTGTTGAGTACCTCATGTTGGATGATGGGGGATGCCTTAATTCCCTCCTTCTGACGGATTTCATCCCATCGACTTCAGATCATTTATTCGAGGATAGGAATCTAAAGTCATCTTTGAGTGCCTTGAGACTTGCAGTCATCAGTGGCAGGATCTCTTGCCATCGACAGGTTTTTGGGAATACATCAATGTCCCCTGATCGATGGATTCTCTCAAGTGTTTGACCTCAACACATTTATTCACACTTGTTAGTTTTCACTCTAGTACCTTGATTCCCATTTTCATTATTGGTGGGTGATCTCGTGTCTAATAACGGTATACATCAATGACCGGTAATCAGACAATGGACTATTATGTTCAACCTCGACACCTCTATTCACATAGTAGGGCATGTACTCGTAGTGGTGTGTGTAGAAGACCTTCCAGATTGGTGGCATCTCATATATGCTACCTCCTTGATCGTGCCAGTGTTCATGAGATTTCAGGTCTCGTGACTTGATTCCAGTATATGTCAAACATTTCCAGCCATTATGGAGATCTTAATCTGTTATATATCTTCATTCTTCATGGAGATCATGATCCCTTGTATATCTTCATCATGGAGATTTTGATCTATGTATATTGTACGTGGCGATGACCACATATGTCATATTGTATCATGCCTATTCATGGCCATTGTACTCTTATGTATCTGGGACTGCTATATGTATTTGCAGTTATATGCAGAGTTGTATCATTGTGTAGTGTTGATTGGATGGTTGGTTCTTCCACTGGGTTCTTCATCACTTCATTTCTAGCATGGACTTATAATGTATTTCAGCCATCGTATCACCCCTCTGACCTCACACATTAGGGGGCATCTATTATACCTAATTTTACCACACATGGTGAATCACATTTTTATGCCCTTCCCTGTCCCTATGCAAACTCCTTAGACCCCATGGACCATTTTTGTTCCTTTGGTGTTTCCTTGATCATCCCTAAAAACATGTGAAACACTACTACATTTCGATCCAAAATCCGACGGTTTTTTCCGACGGTGCGTGGATTTTTTCTTTTAACCGTACCAAAAATCAGAAAGATTAAAAAAAAATTGAAATGGTGGGCATAAGCATCGCTTAAGCGACGGCTAGGCTTATAAGCATCGCTTAAGCGACGGCTATCCTCCTAAGCGTCGCTTAAGCGACGGCGCTTAAATTGCTCAATCATTTAATAAAATACATTTAATTGGTTAATTATTTAAAATGGAAAGCGTCGTCGCTTATCGGACGTGTCGGTTCATTTTCCTACACACACTCATATAAATAGATGTATGCCTAGGTTCATTATCTCACACACTGAGTCTCGCACTTATCTCTTGGACAAGAAGTGCGAAATTCCAAAGGGTTTTTTTTTGGCGTTGCTCTTTTGTGGGGATCTTCCCACTTGGTCTTGGATTTTGGCGTTGCTCTTTTGTGGGGATCTTCCCACTTGGTCTTGGATTTTGGCCTTGCTCTTTTGTGGGGATCTTCCCACTTGGTCTTGGATTTTGGCATTGCTCTTTTGTGGGTATATTCCCACTTGGTCTTGGATTTTGGCATTGCTCTTTTGTGGGGATCTTCCCACTTGGTATTGGATTTTGGCCTTGCTCTTTTGTGGGGATCTTCCCACTTGGTCTTGGATTTTGGTCTCGCTCTTTTGTGGGGATCTTCCCACTTGGTCTTGGATTTTGGTCTTGCTCTTTGGATTTGGTTCTAACCCTTGTGGAAAAGAAGACTCATAATATACTTGGGTTTGCTCGTACTTTGTTCTTAGGGTTTGAGTAATAAAATTCTACGTAACAATGATGTTACAGGTCATCAAGATCTGGCAGAAAAAAATCGACAATTGCTTGCTAGGTTGTGGGATGGAGTGGAAAGAAGGGGTGATGGAAAATGTTATTGTCCTTGCAATCGATTTAGGGGCTTTAATACGAGAAGGTTACTGATCAAAAAAGCTAAAATACATTGTAGAGAACATGGACATGTTGAGGGGGGGCATGAATATCATCCATTGGTAAGTCAATATAATTCATGATTATATATCATTCGGTCTTTATATTGAGAGTTTTTGTAATTGTATATTGTATCATTTTTATTTTTGTTACTTAATCGACATGACTAACATTCTTTGTTTGATGTTTTAATTGTAATTATAAAGCAAGGGCCTCCTAGAGCTGTTTCGAACATGGAGAATGTGGTAATTACGCGGGAAAAACTAGCGCAGGAGGAACGTCAATATGCAGGTCCTGCGAATACTGATCATGATCAAGCTAATGATGACATGGAATTAGACGATGATCATGACGATAAAATAATTGAGGATGATGGTGCAAATGAATTAATCAATGATGCATTTAATGTTAGAATGGACGATGATCAACCTCATGCGCCGCCAATTGATGACTTTGAAGATCTTCATGATTTACCTACACTTGAGAAGGCAGACGAACCGCTTTTTGAAGGCTCCCGCATAAGTGTTCTCTCTACTGTGTTGCTGATAATGAACTTGAAGGTTAAGCATGGTTTTTCAAACATAGCCATCACGCTGGTGTTAAGGTACGTATGTGATTATATGTTTCATTGATCGCATATATATGATTTGATTTATGTTGCTATAATATTTGTATTGGTATACGTACTTCATCATAAAAATAAATAAGGATGTATTTGTTGTCGCTAATATTATGCTCTTCAAATATTTATACTAACCATTTTTTTAAAATTTGTTGTAACAGTTTGATAGGTGAGTATTTGTTACTGCCATCAAATAAATTACCTCGCACATACCGAGATTTAAAAAATATCATGAACTATGTTGGAATGGACTATCAAGCAATTGATGCATGTCCTAATGATCATATTTTATATTATAATCAGTATGAGTTTGCAACAGAATTCCCTATATGTCATAGCAGTAGATACCGAACAGATCAAGTAACCAAAAAGGTGTCTCGTAAGTTTCTTCATTATATTCCCATTATTCCACGCTTGCAACGACTGTTTAGGTGCAAAAACATAGCACAATTTATGGATTACCATGCACGGAATAGAAGTGGAGATGATATTCTTAAGATGCCCGCATATGGTTCTGCATTTACAAACATAGAGGAAAAATACCCACACTTTAAAGAAGAACCTCGTAATGCTAGACTTTCTTTGGCAGCGGATGGTGTCAATCCATTTAAAGAGATGAGATCTACTTGCTCGGTTTGGCCT
>LPNX010584453.1:5703-55506 GCA_001517045.1 Pseudotsuga menziesii
ACAACAATTAACAATGTGGGGGAAAACAACAAAAACCACAAAATCAGGGAAAGAACCATAGCCCCATCTCGCAATGAAGTGACGGGAACATTACACAGTCCCAAAACGGGAGAGAAACTCTGGTTCTCATTCCAAAAATAGGGGAAAACATGTAAGCAAACTACAAATATGTAAATAGAAATGCCCACCTCAAATCAGTAGGGGAAAACACACATACCCACCGTCTCCCGAGTGTGAATGGCTCTATTAGGAAATCACGGTTGACAGTGGGAAGAACCCGTTCCTCAGCTCCTTGCTTGGATCCAAAACGATGCCGAAGCGAGTGCATGAGGAGGTGAATAGAGAAAAAATTCCTCCGTGAGAGAGTGAACTGAATAGTTCTCTGCGGGAGGATGGACAAGGATGGATTCATGGGGTAGTGGTTTCCCTGCCCACATGTAGATGGAGAATCTGCTGGTGGAGTGGGCGTGTGGGAAAGGGCTGATAGTCCTGCCACCCACCACTTCCCAGCAATAAATGCCCAACTAACATCATGGCTTTTAATGGATGATACATGGATTTTCCCCATAGGCTCATGGTTTAACGTTTCCCCCTCATCATCCTTAGGAAATCATGCCCTTTTCATTTAACGTTGCACCGTCGTAGCTGCTTGTAGGTTTTTGATTAATTTTGCATGTTTACATGATGCCAGAACTATAATGTGCCAGATGGCATGATATACCATCGACAACGATCCCAATTTCCAAAACATAACACAACCAAATTGATGGTGGGGATTTTTCCTTTAGCCCCTCACCATGATTAATTACAATATATAAATCATGTACCTTTAATGCAAACTGGGTCAAAACCAAGGTGTTACAATCATCATCTTGTTAAATCTAGGACCACTCTAAGTGAGTTTTATTTTCTATGGCATCTACAAGCGAATGTAGGCATACTCTCCATGCAAGAGTATCGTCAGCAACTGAATGCAAATCTCATCCGTAGCTAAATGTTGTACCTATTGTACATAAGGACTCATCATAGAACATCCACAACTTGTTCAATATAGTACCACTCCCAAGAGAGTGTTATTTTCTACGTCAACTACAAGTGAATGTAGGAACACTCTCCATGCGAGAGTACTGTCTGTAGGACCATCCTCAACTAGTAAGGGCTAGTACCAATCTCATTAACAGAGTGTTATTGTCTGGAAGACCATCCTTAAAATAGGATACTATCATCCTTAAGTGAATATCGGACCTCATCAGCATCTGCAGGTGCACTTGGCCTCTTTGGTACTGGAACATCACTGCCATCCCATCATCAATGATAGTCTCATCATCACTCCCCCTTTCTAGGGAGGTCTACATCATCAACCTACTCCTCCTTTCTGAGGAAGGTCCATATGATCAACTTGGCCCCCCTTTATGAAAGGAATGTTTGTACCATCATATTTCCTTCTTGCAAGGAAGGTCTGTATCATCATCATTGTTCGTCCTTGCAAGGAAATTCTTCAGCATCATGATCACCGATCCTCCTTACAAGGAAGGATCTATATCATCGTCATTGTTCCTCCTTGCCAGGAAAGTATTTTCGGATTACACTAATGTTGTCATAGAATTATTCAAACTTTACTCGAGATAGAGGCTTGATCATCACATCAGCAACTTGCTCATTGGTACACACATACTGGAGTTGTATAGCTCCTTTCTGTATCATATCCCTTATGTAAAAATATCGGATTTCTATGTGCTTTGATTTATTGTGGAACATAAGATTCCTTGTCATCTTTATACAACTTTTGTTGTCATATAGAATCAGTATTGTAGTAGGGATTTCACCCTAGCTATGAGCAGGAATAGCTACCTTTTGTCTATAGGACGGAAGGGTAGGGTTCCTATGGGTGAAAAAATTTGCAAAGAAATGTTAGCTCTAAGCCATGAAACATTGCAAGAATATTGTTAGAAAAAAACGAGATATGGATACAAGAAATCAGAGGAGAACCTGTAGCAAACTATGAGTAAATAAACCTCCAAATAAACATGAGTTAGAAAACTAAAATAACAACAAAAAAATGGTTATACCTTCAACCTTTGTGGAAATGGGCCACCATGCCCTAGCTTTGGAAGCACCTCTCTATGGAATGGGGTTTTGGCTTATGGAGCTATGGAGGATATGGGTGAATGACTTGAGAGGTAAAAGGTCTCAAGGCACTCACACAGGCAGCATAATGATAGGGAGAGAAGGAGGGTTTTGAGAGTGACCCCCACCCCTCTATTTATAGTTTTTTTCTTGAATTTTAGGGTTTTAAGCCCTTGGTCAAGGATTTAGCCTCTTTTTGGGGCTTTAAGCCCCTTTCTCCCAATTCTTAGCTCCTTTGGGGATTTTAAGCTCCTTTGAGGGGTTTTAGCCCCTTTTGGAGGTTTTATCCCCTTTGAGAGCTATTTTTTCTTTTTTTATGTTTTCTGAGCCTTTGCAAGGGTGTGGGGGTCAAATAAGGGTGGTGAATTAGATTTCTTTGGGTGGCGTAGGTCATGTAGAGCTAATCAGGTAATTGTTTGGGTTAACAACTGTGATATCTAACTCCATGTCAAATAGACCTGACATCAGCTTCCAAATCCATATGGTTTCACAACTAGCGGAGCAAGCTGCTATGTACTTTGCTTCAGCCATGCTAGGAGCAACACTGGACTTCTTCTTACTAAACCATGAGATCATGGTGTATCCCAAACATTAACATCCACCTGAGGTGCTCTTTCTATCTGCGACACTTCCTACCCAATCTGGATCTGTATATCCATACAATATGTAGTCATGATCTCTATCATAGTATAATCCAAAATATATTGTACCTTTTAGGTACATCATCACATGCTTTGCAGCTATCATGTGAACTCGTCTAGTTTTAGCTAGATACTGACTGAGGTTGTTCAAAGCAAAGCATATATCTAGCCTGGTATTCTTCATATACATCAGTGACCCAATAATCTGTATGTATTGAGTCACATCCACTAACTCTAATGATTCATCAGATAACAACTTCATGTTCGTATCCATGGGTGTGGCCATTGATTTACAATCCAACATATCAAATATTCATTAGAGGAATTTTGGGGTATAAAATGGGCCTCCTAAGGAAAATAATAAAATAATAGTTAAAATAATAAAATAATATTGATTAATTTTGGAGGAAGAGAGAAAAAAACTACTTTTTGTGTTCGTATTTTCGACATATCTCCCTTTGTTTTTACTCAAATTTCGATCGGGAGAGCTTGTTGGATGCAGAATTTGATTCCGCATCCAACAAGCTCTCCTGATCGAAATTTGAGTAAAAACACAATGAGATATGTCGAAAATACGAACAAAAAATGTAGTTTTTTTTAATGACAAATATGTCAATTCAACCATTATGGTTGACTTATTTTATTGAAATTCTATTGGTTCTTGAATTCCAACTCACAAAAACGTATTTTTGCACGTTTTCTTATAAGGCCCATTTTAGACCCCAAATTTCCTCTAATGTTTAAGATTTCCACTGGATACTTTCCTTGGTTCAGAAAGATTCCTTCTGGTCTCTACCACATTTCTAGCCTAAGAAAATAGTGCATCAATCCAATATTTTTCATCTCAAATTCTCTAGCTATATTCTTCTTTCTTTCTGCAACTTGTTTCTCATTTCTTGTCAGAAATAGATCATCCACATATAGTAGCAATATGACAGGCTCATCATCCATAACCTTAAGGTAAAGGTTAGGATCAACTTTACTTTTGGTTAATCCAATTTTTTTCAAGAAGCTATCTATTCTTCCATACCAAGCTCTAGGACATTGCTCGAGTCCATACAGAACCTTTTTCAACTTACATACATGAGTCATTATGTCTTTGGCTTTAAATCCTTGTGGTTGTTTGATGTATACTTCTTCCTCAATCACACCAGTATGGAAGGATATATTTACATCCATCTATTGTATAATCCACTTCATCATGGAAACAAGTTCCATGATAGTTCTGATGGAATTGTACCTTTCTACTGGTGAAAATGTCTCTTCATAATCAATTCCCTCCTTCTGAGAGAATCCTCTAGCCACAAATCTTGCCTTGTATTTTTTGATACTTCCATCAACAGCATGTTTTATCTTGTAGATACACTTGGAATATACCACACTCTTTCTTTCTGGTCTGGGTACTATATACCAAACACCTTTATTCATTATTGATTGGTATTCTTCTGTCATTGCTTCTACCCATTCTTTATTTTGTACAACTTCCTTGTAACTCGTAGGTTCTTCATATTCAAGATCACACATCAAATATACATAGTTGTATAATGGCTTTGATCTATTGTTTGTTCTTGTGGAGCCTTCTAGAACTCCATACTTCTATGCTTCTTGTATGATTTCTCTTACCCAAGAAGGTTTTCTCTTTCGAGATAGATCCATAGTATGAGGTTCTTGAGGTTCTAGCATATCATGATCTTATGATTCTACTGTTTCAGGAGAGGATTCAACTTCTATATTTTTGGAAGGTATATCCTCTTCATGTACTTCTTCAAGCTGGAACCTTCTAGATTTCTTAAGATTTGTTTCTTCATCAAATTTTATATCCATACTAATCTCTATATGATGGAATCCTGAAGGATTTGGAGACTTCACAGTATCCAAAAAATATTCCCTTCTTCCCAAAAGAATCCAACTCGGTTCTCTTATCTTTTGGAATGTGAACATATACTGGAAAACCAAATATCTTGAGATGGTTCACTTCAAGTTTCTTTCCTCTATACATTTCTTCAGGAGTATTGAATCCAAGGGCACTGTGAGATAATCTATTCTGCACTTACACAGTTTTTCTTGCTGCTTCAACCCATAGATGCATGGGAAGGTCTTGGTCATGAATCATGTTTTCACTACTTCCATTATGGTTATATTATTTATTTATGAAACACAATTCTATTGGGGATTGTAGAGAGTGGTTAGTTCCCTCTTGATTCCAACTTATTTGGAAAATGCTTCAAATTATTTTTAATTAGATTCTCCACCATTATCTGTTCTGAGTGTTTCGATTCCTCTTTCTAAATGGTTCTCTATAAAGGATTTGGATTCCTTGAATTTCTTGAACATTTCATTCTTTGTCTTCAACAAGTATATCCATGTGTTTATTGAATAGTGATCAATAAATGTAATATAGTATTCATATCCAGTTAAAGATGTGGAGGGCATAGGACCACATACATCAGAATGAATAAATTCCAACATACCTTTAGTCTTTGTTTCACTCTTCGAAAATGGTGTCTTGATGGTATTTTCTCTTGCATATCCTTTGCAAGTTCCTTCATGATCGATTTTCAAATCTGGTAAACCTGTTACGACTTTTCTCACATGGGGTAGTTATTTGTAGTTTATGTGAGAAATCATTCTATGCCATAGTTCACTTGAGTTAGTGGTCTCATGGACAAGGTTTGTTTCTAGATGTCCTTTTATATTGTACAATCCTCCTTCTTCTTCAGTAATGATCACAACATCTTCAAGTGTATTTCCTTTGGTCCACATGAGTACTAGACCATCTATAAAATCAATTCTATATCCTTTCTTATCTAATTATGAGATGGAAAGTACATTATTTTTTAAACCTAGTACATATAGTACTTCCTTAATATTCATGGATGTTCCAGAGTCAAGCTTGTATCTTGATTCACCAATTCCTTTGATGGGATATTGATAGTCATATCCTAATGATACTTTTTTAGTAGAATTATTTTCTTCAAGTCTTGACAAAGTTTTATTCTTTCCTGTCATGTTATTTGAAGCACCACTATGAATAAGCCATGTATCTTCTCCAGGTATTACAGACCCAAAGAGTGCAAAGAATAGTACATATTATTTTACGTCTTCTTCCTTTGCTTGTCTCTTTCGAGGTCTTTCTTCTTCTTCTCCATCCTCATCTTCAACTAGATGAGCATGATGTCTTTTGTTTTTTTTCTTGTTCAATGTACACTCTCTGGAAAGGTGTCTTATCTTTTGACATTTATAACATTGATATTTGGAGTAGTCTTTCTTCTGACTATTTTCTCTTTTTTTTAAAACTTCTATGGAGGTCTATACTGCTTGTGACTATCCTTCTTGAAGTTTCGTTGTCTTATTCTACTTATATGGGTAGATATATATTGATCATATTCTCTAGTAAATCTTTTCTATTATCTACTCTAGCTTCTTCTTGGATACAATCTTCCCATACAATGTCAAACTTCATACTTTCTTTTCTGGCACACATAGTTTGTATGAATGACTCCCAAGGTCTAGTGAGCGCATTGAGAGCAGTCATAACTAGTTGATCTTCATCAAGGGAGTCTCCATTGGAATCTATTTTTTCATTGAACTTGGAAACCATTCTGAAGTAATCTTGAATGGATTCTCCTTTGCTCATTTTAGTACCCGTCATTTGAGCTCTAAAATTCATCTTTTTGTTGATGTTCCTTCCCTAATACATTTTGGTAAGGGAATCATACATTTTTTTTGGTGTTTCTTTATATGACACTGGACATTAGAGGAAATTTGGGGTCTAATAAAAAAACACGCCAACAATAAATTTTGTGAGTTGGAATTCAAGAACCAATAGAATTTCAATAAAATGAGTCAACCATAATGGTTGAATTGACATATTTGTCATAAAAGAAAACTTCATTTTTGTTCGTATTTTCGACATATATCCCTGTGTTTTTACTCAAATTAAGAGTGGGAGAGCTCATTGGATGTGGAATTTAATTCCGCATCCAACGAGTACCCACACTGCATATTTTTGACAAACCCCACTCCCCCCAAAACATGAAATACTAGAAAAAATGTGATGATGACATCATCATCACATTTTTTCTGGTATTTCTTGTTTTTGGGGTAGAGGGGTTTGTCAAAAGTATGCAGTGTGGGTACTCGTTCGATTTAGAATTAAATTTTGCATCCAATGAGGTCTCCCACTCAGAATTTGAGTAAAATCACAGGGAGATATGTTAAAAATACAAACAAAAAGAGTAGTTTTTTCATTCTTCCTCCAAAATTAATAACTATTATTTTATTATTTTCCTTAGGAGGCCCATTTTAGACCTAAAATTTCCTCTAATGAGGTATCAAGTGATCTTTGATAGAATCAACAATGATCCTCATTTCCTTGATTAGGTCCTTCTAGTGCTTCTCCTTGGCTTCATCTTATTTCAGTTCAGAAACTTCATCCTTGATGTATTTTTCAAGATCATTCTCTCTAAGAATGAGACCAGTCCTATACATCCATGCCCAGAAGTTTTCTATTCCTTCCAGTGTATCCTTAAGCTTATTTCTTGAGGCCATATTATCCAGGAGGTCACTAAAATTTGAAAATTCTCAAAATGAAAAGCTGAACTTACGAGGAGATGCACTTGATTGAGGCTAGTTTGTTGGTACACTTGGTTTTCAGAGACTCCAAATCGTCACCCTTCAAAACTTGCACGTGAGATTTTTGTTTCTATAGATTTCTGGTTTTGGGCCAAACTAGGGTTTGTCTTTTTTGAAGATTCACCCACTCAAAAAATTCTATCTATTGGCTGAATAGATGCACTCTAGGGAGGCACAAATTTCTATGCAAGAAGATCTTCAAAATCTAAATTTTTGCATAAACCCTAATTTCTTTCCATAGGGAGAGGAGAGAGAGTTTCACCTTGTGAAGTTTGTTCTATTTAGGCTAGCTTTGATACCATGTTAAGATTTCATATGCTTAGCTATATATCATTAGTATTTAATCCAAATTCACAACAGTAAAATATGCAGAATTAATGAAATAAACACAATCAAAAGATAGACACATATTTATCTTGGGAAACCCCTCAAGGGGAAGAAAACCCAACAAAACTTCCTCTATATAGATGTATAAGATAAAACCCCAAAATAGGTGATCCTCCTCCTTGTTAGTATCTCTCTCTCTCTCTCTCTCTCCTATGTGCTACACACAAGTGAGTGTCTTTCTTGTAATGATGAACACATCTCCTAATTTATAGTCTTTTTGTTACTTGACGTTTACCCTAACAAGTCATCCCCACTAAATTGACTGGGCCGACATCACCTAGGAAGACTCAAACAAATATTATATTATATTCATTAGGGTACTATTGACCTAACTTACTGTTGGTTCCTCTACATACTCATTAATTTCTTAACAAGAAGAGTGTTCAATATTTAATTGTCAACCTATGGATGTATGTTTATTTCAAAGGCAATTAGCAAAATATATGCATAAACATTATCAGTAGATGATGAATAAAATGCAAATCACTCAATTATAATGACTGCTCATCCAACTCAGCTCCCTGTAAATAATCAAATTAAATTACCAATCTAGGAATTGAAAAGAACTTATGTTTCCTATCATATTGTTATACCAAAATACTGTCACCACCATGTTATAAGACCTTTGATTTACATGCTTTCCCTTAATACCAGCACTTGGAGTGGAAACCCATGTTGTTTGTCAATTCTACATGAAAATACTCAGCACCATGCTTTCCCTGTGAACCATGAGTAGTACCTTGCTCGCACCGTTTTCATCCTATTTTCCATAAGCGGTGCCACGACCTATGGTCTTTGGTCCATAAGAATTTCTCATCTAAACTGCTGTCATAAGAGGAGAAAAGTGGTACCCTGGGTAAACTGGGAAAAAGAGAAGTTTCTCGAGGCTTTTAGATCATGAGCCTCATGTCCTCCCTTATCCCTATCATTGTGGGTCAGTTGAGCTCGAAATCCCCCATCATAGGATCTTAGAGGCCACCTCATCTACAAATCTCTCAACCATTCCTATCGATTGAGCCTTATAAATACAAGCTCATGTCCATGGTTGAGGGGGAGAACTATAGAGGTATTGTTATGCTGTTGGATTGACCACTTCGCCTAAGATATTGGAGAGCATAGAGAGAAAAGTTAGAGCTTATGGGGATGAAGTGTTTGCCTCATGGAGATGCATGTGAACACTAAGGCTTAATTGGTTGTAAACTTCTCCATTCATCTTAATGCAAAGTTGATTTCTATCCCACATTACTGTTGTTTTGATTTCGCATGTACATGTTGTTAGATTCCTTAGTCACTAACATGGATAAGTAGATGATGTTCTGGTAGCTTTGATGTGTTTGCGTGTTTGATTTGGTTACAGGTACACAGGTTCACTATCGAAGAGGCATTCAAGGTGTCTACGAAATCCAGGGAGGGTCTTCATCATTTGTCATTCACTCATTTGTTTTGGATCTGAGACATTTAGACCAGAGGAACAACTTCTGTCTACAGAAGGTGAAATATTCTTTGTTAAAAATATGGAGACTCCACTGGGGAAAAGATACATGTATCAGTTGATCTGATCTTCCTCAGTTCTTCAACTCTTGTCCGAATCAAGGGTCCATATCCAACTCTCTTCAGTCAAATATGCTATCTAAATCAGTGTATTTTGGTGTGAAACTTTCAGATCTACCTAGATCTAAATTATTTTGACCTTTTATGCTCTCTTTTACTCTCAATCTATTAGCTTTTACCTTGATCTGATATTTTTCTAACTTGGTCTATTGTTCTCCTTTGTGTTTTGGATTTATATAGGGGACCACTATTATGTTGTTAGTGAGAAGCGGTGCCACCGCTTGAACCCTGTTAGTAGTATGCGGTGCCATTGTTTGAGTCCAGTTATCTACAAGCGATGCAAGGCCAGAATCGCTCTGTCAACACCCCTCCAACACGGTGCCAGGTAGGCCTTATTCCAAGACCACTTTTTCCTCACTTTTTTCAAAAAAATTGAGTTGATTTTCTTTCAACCTTGCACTGTCAGGCTTGTGTGTTAGAATTTGATGCTTGTGGTTTGAAATTTTGTGGTAAAAGATTGGTTTGTTTGAAGAATAAAAAATCTAGATTAGGCTTGTTGATTGTCCATTTTCTTCCATGCTTGTTGGTTGTCTTTGTGAAAGGATTTATTTTTTGAAATATTAGGTGGTAGAGAGCTCTCTTTATTTCTGTTACATAGACTAAAAGAAAAAAAAATATTTAGCATCTTGATTTCGTTTTTTGTTCCCATAGGAGACTTCTTTTTACTTGTTTTAAAAACAATTTTTTTTACTGAGATTAGGTCATTATCATCAGTGAGCATAAGAAATTGGATCTCTGATTGGCATCACAAGATTTTAGGTTCTCTATGTTCATTTGTCTCTTTTGAATTTACACTATCTCATCAAAATAAAAAAATATTATAGTTTTAAGTTAGATCTATCTATGCTTTAAGAAAAATCGAAAAATAGAGTGCATATGCATATAGTGTGCTGCTTGTTTTTCTTTTAAGAAAAGAGACTCCTTCCCTTTTGACTGCTTTCAAAAAAGAGAAATGAGTTTGGAAAGTGCTGCTTTTCTTTGATTTTGTGTTCAATATTATTGTTTGGGAATATTTTTGGTTTTGAAGCAAAATAAAATACTCTCTTTCTGTCCCGTAGGTAGGCATAACGAACGGTAAAGTGAAATATTTGCATATGCATATTGCATGGTTTTACTTTTTCTATCAAAACTCCATGCATTCACCTAACCGTCCACTTTAAAATTAATGGTAGTTAAAGGTTAAAATTTACATAACAATTTGAGTGATAGGTTAGAGACGTGTTCGGGCATCATTAAGCATAGGAGCTGTCGTTACTCATATGCATTACATCCTGGGACTTGTGCGGTTCTTCCACATATCGTCAGTATATCAAACGGCCTTTCACGTACCCTTGAGGTATATAGAAATGTACTTTATGTACTCGATTGTATATCGGAAGGCCCCTTGTGTATGGTTATGCATTAGATAGCACTACTACCGATTTGAGCTCCCACGTACCTTGAGTATATCAGGAGACCCCACTAGGATACCTTATCCATCTGAGGAAATCCCTTTAGCCATCTTGCTTGGAGCCATACATCGAAAACAACATTAGGGGAGATTACTACACACGTACCCTTGAGGTATATTGCGAGTGGCACCTTCTTGACAATCCTGGTGAGAGACCTAACTATCTGAACTCTTCCTGTCATTTTAAGTTTGCTTGGTTGACCTATAGCTTGAGTAGGGAAATTTTTGGTATGTTTTCTAGTTTTTCAGAGCCTAGGTTAGATAGGAACTGTACAAACTGGATGAGCTAATACAGTCTAGAAGAGTATGGGGCCTGCCACCCAATTTTATTCCTTGTTCAGGAGAAAATCCAATGGAAGCTATCGACCAAGGAGCTGCTACCACCTCCCAAGTGGGAGATAATGTGGTTGCAGAAAGTGGAGGACCATATCCTTCACACTTGCCTCCCTTGGTCCAACAACCTTCTCAGGGTAATACTTCATTCCATTCTCCCACAGAAGTTCATGTTGATGATACTACCCGTCCGAATTATGGTCCCAATGCTCCATTTTGGGATACCTCTATAGGACAGGCCATTGCCTCTTTGGCACCCATTTAAACTTTTCTAAAGATGTTTCTCCAGATGAAGAATAATGTAGACAATACCATGCATCCATTCTCCATGCATAGGAGATTGAAAGGAAAATAGATGAAATATTGGGCACACCACCATCATGTTCCACATCTGTTCCTCTGGGATATCATTCACTTGCTGATTCTATGAGACCCATTGAACCAATTATAGATCATGCAGTAACACCACACAACCCAGTTCAAACTACCAACCCTACCACCTCCCATATTATGTCTGTTCCCAATCCTCCCAGGTCTTCTACAACTAGGGTCCAACCTTCAATTCCCGTTTCTTCATTACCTTCTAGTGCCAGGGGGCAACCCCCCGCATGAACTACGTTATCTGGCACTAAAATTGTATCTAGTCAAGGACAGACCTCTGGTATAGAACAATCTATAGTTTATGTCCCTCCCACCTACACTAATGTGGTTATTCCCCCATCTATATGAGGTCAGCCCTTGGGGGCACAACCTGTAACCAGTCAAACCTCTTGTGGTTATGGTTATACAGCAAATCAAATACTTGTAGGGAACATTAATTATCCACCCAATCCTATAGGACTTCCTTATGCCAGAATTCCATACCCTAGTAATACTTTCACTCCATGGGGGCAACCTACATGCAAGCTACAGGGGGGATACCCATACATACTATGGGAGGTGCCAGAGGACTTCCTTATGGAGGTCCTCCCCCTAGGGGGGCTTATGGTCCTGGTGGTCTTGGGGGGCATGGTGGCTTTCCCCCTAATGGCCCTGGAGGGTTTGGTGGCCCTCCTCCTAGTGGTTCCAAAGGATCTGTAGGTTTACCTCCTAGAGGCCCTTGAGGGTCTAGTGGTCTGCCTCCTGGTGGTTCCTGTGGTCCTGGTTGTCCTAATGGCCCTAGTGGTTCTAGAGGCCCTGGTGGTCCTAATGGCCCTAGTGGTTCTAGAGGCCCTGGTGGTCCTAATGGTCTTGATCCCAGAAGTCAAACCCCTACAGGCAGATTTTCTAGTAGTTATTCATCACAACAACCAATCTATTAGTCTACTTACGGTCCTACTGGTAATTATATGCCATATAAATATTAGCAGTATGTGCAACCTAATCATCAATTACCTTTCCTAAAAACTTTGGACTTGTCTGACTTGTTCAAGTTGATTAATGACCCCATTCGACACAATCCCTCATGTCCTCCCATTCCGGTAAAGTTACCATCGGGCATTCCAAAGTTTGATGGGAAGCAGGGAGACGATCCGAAAAACCATGTCATGACATTCCATCTGTGGTGTTATTCAAATTCCCTTATGGATGATTCAGTTCATTTAATACTCTTTCAACGAACTTTGACCAGTACAACTATGAAGTGGTACAATGAACTTCCACAACATTCATTTGTGGATTTTGGCTCCTTGGAAACCGTGTTTCTTACACACTTTCAGCTCCCTATCCATTATGAAATGGGTATTGATCTCTTAACTTCTCTGTTATAGAACACCTCCACACACATATCCGATCATATCCATGAGTGGAGAAGGTGGAGAAGGCTTATTAAGGCCCCTATTATGGATCAATTATTAGTTGATTGGTGTACCAAATCTTTGTTGCCTCCAATTTCCCGAGATGTGGCTATGGGTGGTGCCATTACTGAAGAGCAAGCTATTAGTGGAGCCCAGTATCTAGACTTGGTCTATTCCCAGTCTGGAACTCTTTCTGACTTGATTCCTCAAGCTCCTTGCCCAAGCACCGATCCTGCAAAGCCACCAGCAGAAGTACCTATTGATGGGATTGTTGGTTCAATCCAGTCCCCGTCAGCAATGAAACATTCCAAGAAACCCTAGACTACCACCCCTACTCCTTTGAATCCTAAGGATTTTGTCGAGTTCAATTCTATTCAAAGTACTCAAACCTCGGACAATAATAAACTGAAGGGTAAAAATAAAAATAAAAAACCTAGAATCCAATAGGAGAATCCAAGACCAACCAATAATGATAACGATAAAGGGAAAAGAAAGGAAAAATATCCATGTCTGTTATGCGGAGGTGACCATTTCACAAAAGAGTGTCCTCATCAGGACTAAATCTCCCAATTTTTGAAATTAAATCCCGCACCTGTAGTTCTCATGAATCATTTTCCCTCTCAACAACAACTGATAGACTGCATGTCTAATTAGGGAAACTCTAATTCGTTAGAGGAAATTCATATGATGTCCTTAGATACCATTAGTTTGCAAAATTGAAGTCAGAATTATGAAAAACCCACAGACAAGAAAGAAGATCTTTCTTCTTCAGGGAAATCTCCCTCTACTGGTTCTCCAGAATCCTCATCTACTATTCCCCTAACCATCAAGAAACCTACTCTCAATATGATTTTGCATCCACCCAAGAGTACTCTTAGGAAGGCTGTTTTTAACCCTAATACCTGAGCTACTCAATTTTATAATGTAGTTGAAGATATCGCTCAGACACCTTGCGCAATGTCTACCTTAGAAGTACTCCAAATCTGTCCTATACAACGCAAAAATCCATTAACAGCATTAGGAGCTTTAGACCCAGATAATACTAATTTGATTCATTTCAATATTGAGAACTATGAGTCTAGGATACCTCATAAACTTGCTTTTCAAATCATTATGAAAGTAGTTGGCAATAATCTTTTTAGAATGGTACTAGATGAAGGAGCTTCGACCTCGTGTTTTGTCTTTGTCTTGTTGGAAAGCTCTCGGCTCTCTCAAGCTTGTAACATCACCTACGACTCTGAAGGCCTTTGATGGATGAGGTTTCCAGCCCCATGGTCTCATATTAGCCCTCGTAGTGGACCTTGGGGGAAAAAATATTTATATTCAAGTAGAAGTGGTATATGCCCCGTTAGATTACAACCTCCTTATAGGAAGAAATTGGTTTTATGCCATGACTGTTGTCGCTTCGACAGTATTCCAGATAGTCCAATTTTTGCATTTAGGGAGAATTGTTACCATTGAATAGCTTGATTTCTGTATGCCGGATGTTACTATCTCTACATCTAATAACATCCCCATGTTAGGCCAGTCCCCTCCTCCTTACCAGTCAATTGGGGTAGGCATGTTGAATGATTCATCCCTTATGGGGATTTTTCCATCCACTCCTCCTAACACAGATACTGCAATAGTTCATATGATTACTTCATTTGACCATGATACTAAGGGCAAACAAATTGTTTATTGCACCTTTTTAAGTCCACATGAAGCAATGCATGACACCATTCAAACCCTTTTCGATGATCACACTGATGACCTTCATCTAGTGGCTTCAGATCCTTACCACTTACCTTACTAGTTGGAACCATCTCTTCCTGTTCTAGATTATCTCTTTGAGAATTATCCTTCCCACGAGTCCATTATGGATATCATGAGTACATATGAGTCCATTTGGGAGGATCACCATCATAGATCCATGTTCCTCCCCAACACCAGTTTGGTTAACCATGATTATGCATCCCTGTTTCCTACTGATATTTTCAACGTACCCCAAAGTCCCATATTGTTGCATGGCACAAATTCTAAAGGAAACCTTTGTAACATTACTTAGACGAATCTGATTGACATATCAGCCAAGCCTGGTACCATCGAGCATGTTCATGTTGGGAAGAACTGCTCGGCAGATGAATCTGAAGCATATAAGGCACTTTTCAAAGAATTTTGTGATATTTTTTCCTGGTCCTATGAATAAATTCCAGGGATTGACCCATCCATCGTGGTCCATGAGATTAAAACCTATCCCATGGCTAAACCTGTCAGGAAAAAACTAAGGCAAGTCCATCCATGGAAGGCTGCAGCTATTAAAGCTAAAATAGAGAAACTTCTTAAAGCCGGGTTTATTTATCACGTACCCCTGATGGAATGCGTATCAAAATTTGTCCCTATCAATAAAAATAAAGGCACCATTAGAGTCTGTATCTACTTTAGGGATTTGAATAAAGTTTGTCCCAAGGACATCTTTCCTACTCTGCACATCGATCAGATTATCGACAACTATGCCGGAAGTGTCATCTTTTCATTCATGGATGGATTCTCTGGCTATAATCAGATTGAGATATTACCCACCGATCAGCACAAGACAACATCATTTTCCCATGGGGAACCTTTGCGTATAGGAAGTTACCTTTTGGCTTGAAAAATGATGGAGCCACTTTCCAGCGTGCGATGTCCTATGTGTTTCACGATATTAAACATATTGTTGAACCATACCTTGACGACCTCCCTTCTCATTCACAGCAATGGGAGGACCACCCTGGTCATCTTAGAGATATTTTCCTAAGGTGCCATCATTATAATATATGGCTCAATCCGCATAAATGTGTTTTTTGTGTTGAGACGGGACGTCTGTTAGGTTTTGTGGTCTCTAAAGATGGAATCCGGATAGACCCTTTGAAAATTGCTGCCATTTTATCTCTACCATCCCCAACTAATCTCCTTGAACTCCAAAGTTTGCAAGGGAAGGCAAACTTTCTCCATCGTTTCGTGTGCAATTTTGCATAGAAAAGGCACAGCTATATGTGTCTCCTTAAAAAGGACACCCCGTTCTTCTAGGATGACCAAGCCCAATGTGCCTTTGATAATCTCAAACATGCTCTGACTCATTCACCCGTGATACACCCCCCGAATTATTCAAAGGAATTTCTCTTGTATCTTGCTACCTCTGCTACTACCATCACTATGGTTTTGGTGCAGGAAAATCCCAATGATCAGGAGCACGTTATTTACTATGCTAGTAAGAATCTTATAGATTTTGAAACCCAATATTCATGCATAGAGAAGTTAGCATTGGCCACAGTCATTGTTGTACAAAAATTTCAGCACTGCATTTTGCTCCGCACAACCACTGTATTGGCAGACCAGAACCCTATGTATTACATCTTGACTCGTCAGGTGCTCGGGAGAAAGTACTCCCGATGGATAGTCATTCTACAGGAATTTGATTGAGAATTTTCCAAAGCCACATCAAAGAAATCCTTGGTTTTTTTCGAGCTCATGTGTGATCTTCTCTGTGCTATGATGGAATATGAGCCCGGCGATTCATTTCTCGATGAATTTATGTTCCTGATCAGCACTACCAATCCATGGTATGGATATTTTCTAATCTATCTCCAAACACAATGATTTTAGCCAAATCTATCCCATGACGATCGCCGCCATATTCATCACCACGCGAAATACTACCTCATCCTGAATGATACCTTGTATAGATGTGGGATTGATTCTATTCTCCAATGATTCCTCACCCATGAGGATGCTGAACATGTGTTGAATGATTTCCACTCTGGAGCATGTGGCGGTCATTTATCTGGGATGGCTACAACCCAAAAAAACCTTTGCATTGGCTATTTCTGGCCTTCAGTATTCAAAGACTGTCACAAGGTTGTTAAGAAATTCCCACCTTGTCAACATTTTTATCCCAAAAAGCACACTCATCCTACTCCGCTACACCCCGTCATTGCCATTGGCCCATTTGAAAAATGGGGGATTGATTTTATGCATTATAAGCCTACCTCAGCCGGGGGGCATGGTTACATCATCGTAGTCGTTGACTATTTTACAAAATGGGCTGAGGCCATGCCTACATATGTGGAAGATGGTAAGACTGCCACTCTCTTCCTATTCAATCATATCATAGCTAGATTTGGAGTCCCGTATTCGATTGTTACTGATCACGGATCACATTTCTGTAATAAAATGATGGAGAAACTGTCAGTGCCAAGCTAGGTTTTCACCATGAAAACTCTATGCCATATTATCCACAAGCCAATGGTCAGGTAGAGGCCATTAACAAAGTTTTGAAAACTATGCTTCGTCGGATGGTTGGAGATCATAAATCCAACTGGCACCACATTGTTTTCTCTACTCTTTTGGATTACAGGAATTCGATGAAAATAGCTATGGGTTTCACACCTTTCCATCTTGTCTAGGCACTCGAAGATATCTTACCAATTCAATGTCAGATTCCATCCTTACAACTTGTCGTTGAACTTCTCCCAGACACTTCTGTAGAGGAAGAAATATTTTTGTACTTGAATAACCTTGACGAGACTCGGAGAGATGCTGCCTTGGCTAATGAGGCACATAAGAAACACATTAAGGCATAGTATGATAAATCTGTCCAATCTCGTGCCTTTAACGAGGGTGACCTAGTTTTGACTTACGACCAAAGATACGACAAACTAGGGAAAGGAAAGTTCTAGTCCATGTGGTACGGTCCTTTCATCATTTCTAAAGTTTTAGAGAAAGGGGGATATGAGCTCATTGACTACGATGAAATCCATTTAGGGAAACATCGCAATGGGTTGTACCTGAAGAGGTACTATGCCTAGGTCTTTCTTGGATAGCATCTTGTATATATGTATATTGCTTGACTTTCAGTGTACTTTTAGTATTTTCAATATGGTTTTGAGTTTAGTGTTCGCATCTATTTATACCATGTTTTGGTCATGCAGAGAAGATGGATTTCTACGGCTTCGCTGATGGTGGTTGTCGCCACACCTTGAATCTCGCCTCAACTGCTTGGGTCCTCTATTCCCCAGCTAAATATTTGGTCAGTTCAGGAGCGGTTTGTATTGGTCCCACTACCAACAACATCGTTAAGTATTGAGCAATTATAGGTATTCTAACTGAAGTTCCCTCCCAAGATATTCGCAATCTGGTAGTCTTAATGGACTCACAACTCATGGTTTGTCATCTAAACCATGTCTATACTATTAGAAATCCTATACTTCTCTGCCTCTTCCGGAGGGTACGCTTGTTAGAAAGGTCATTTGAAACCATTACTTATAGGAATATCCCTAGGGAACATAATGTAGTTGCTGACTCATTAGCTAATTACATCCTAGATTGGCATATTTCCCATTCATGACGTTGAAATCAAACATGGTTCATTATAAATAAACAATTAAAGACACATAAAACTCATGTAAAATACATTCACCATTTGAGACATATAAACACCAGGTAAAAGTCTGTATATATATATATATATATATATATGAACATGTTTACAAAAAATAGGTCACGAGACCTCATCTGAAGCACATAGGCTTTTAGGTAAAAATCACCATACAAAATCTTGAAGCTATTAGCTTTCAGTAGATACATCATGCATACACCGTCTAGTGATGCTCATGGTAGCACATCACTGCCCGAGCTACTCTACGTAGCAGTCTACTAAACTGACCTGATACTCCCGCTATAGGTCTCTGATACCTCAGAGGGAGGTCATCAATGGAAGCGTCAGGGATGTCTAAAGTCAACCTCTCCAGGTTTTTCTCTAACTCCCCGGTCACATCATCGCCCTGCAGTACAAAGTGGGATCCAACTCATCTATCCAATGGGGAAGCTCCCCCAGGTCATGCTGCTCCAACGTCTGCATGAAAATGTTCAGGTATCATTACTTAACATAAAAAATATAAAACATTAAAAAACATAAAAAAATTATTTCCATTTTAGGGTTTCTTGCTTCTTACTAATGTCACCCCACTGTCCACCAGGTGGGAGTGGTAGGTAAGGGTCTTCGCTAAATTCTGTACCCGCATAAGCATAATCCTCCACTATGAGCATCTGATCTTTGAGCCATCAAAATAATGGGTCACCGAACTTCACCTTCCCATTTCCCGCTCCAGTACGGTCCATAATCCGGACCCACCTCTACATGTAGGGCTCCCACGCTCTTAGCTCTGTGAAGGCCACGTGAGGTCTCATCTATGGTACCCACTTGAAGAATAAGCATGCTAGAATGGAACCAAAACCAAACTGATTCAGTTCCCCCTGCCAACACTTAGTCAGTTGATCCTTGAATATCAGAAGCAGGGCTTCCTCCCAGTTGAATACTATAGGTTCCATGGCCTCTATGGCATATAGCATGTGTGCTCTAGAATCTTGGTGCACTCCCTGGCTTCTGACCACTCTCTGCATCATAAACAAGACAGTCCATAAAGGTCCGTCCATTACTAACTTTATGGAGATTTTTTTACCTGGTGTCCTCATCCCTGGGATATAGTGATGTTTTATCAACTCTTGTGTCGTAATATCCCCTCCTCAGGAAGTTTTTAGCGAGATGGGTGCACCTCGTCTTGAAAGTCCAGTCAAGAAGTAGATGTCCTCTACCTCTACTATCAGAATATGAGCCCCAATCTCAAAGTGTTGTTGCTTCGAATTCCACATCTGAAGTATATGCTCAAGCAACCGCTCATGTGATACCATACTAGGAGTTCAGAAGAATTTTAGGAGTCCACAGTCTCGTAATGCGACTATGCAACCCACATTCCTTTCAGCGAAAGTGTCATCATTATCATGTTTTGTTTCCTTCCATATCACCATTCTTTATTAGTAAGAGCCTGCCAAAAACAATCATCACACCTATTAGAATCATTCTTAATCATTTAAATCCAAAGAAATGATCTAGTTTTGCTTGTGTTGACAATTTTAAATATTCACAGCCACCACCTCCTGTGTGCCATTGAACATAGGTGGTGGCATCACCTATGAGCTTTGTTTTTGGCATGGTTCTAGTGAGGTACAACATATCCCGTAAGGGATAAGCGCGGTGCCCGTTCCCATGGTTTCAGGGCTTGCCATGCAAGCCCAAAATACCATCTAAAATCAAAATTGAGACTATGAAAAGGAGGAGTAGGGTTTGAACTATTACCTGGAACTGACGGATCTTGAATCCGACGGTGGAAACTCCCAATATCAGCAACTAAAGATCTGACTAGGAAAGTGCTCTGAATGGTTTCTGCTATGGGTAAATAGTAAAATGATTTGATTTTTCACTATTTACATGACTTTTATACACATTTTTGTGTTTGACATGCTATAGTTTTGATTTAAAATCATTTATTATTCGAATCTTATCTGTTGTAATCCCTTAATGTTAGATATTGGGGAATTTAACACTTGTTTTGAGTCATTGTAGGATAGAAGAACATTAGCAGTAAAGTATTGGGAGTTTGTTTTGACTTTTTCGTATTACCATAAAATAGAAAAAGTCAATGAGCGTTTGTTACGACACTTTGGTCACGCTATTGAGACCTAGTATCAAAGGTCCAAGTCCATTTCAGATTCTTTCTAGGCTCGTAAAAATTAAAATTGTGTAAAGAAACCTCATGGAGTCTTCTTTCAACTCTTTTCGGGCTCCTTAAATATGAAAAGATTGCCAAGTCCATTTCTGATTCTTTCTAGGCTTGTAAAAATTAACATTGTGTAAAGAAGCCTCATGGAGTCCTCTTTAAACTCTTTTTAGGCTCCCTAAATATGAAAATATTGTCGAGTGATCTTGCCTTCTTCACGCTCGTTAAATCATTTTAAGAGCCATCTCTCTAATGGTAGGTTATCTCTTTTTCGGTTTGGATGGACTATTTATGAAAAAGGAACACTCCAGCTAATCATGACTGGAAGAGTTCTGTAAGGTATTATTTTATACTTTTTTGGGCCTTAGGGACTAAATCATATGAAAAAGGACCCTTTGGAGTCTTCTTCCGTAATCGTTCAGACTCTCTAAACATGAACGATACCGAGTTTTCTTTCATTGGACTCGTTAAATTAAACATTGAGAGACCCATTTTTGGAAATAAACCCCTCCTCTCTCAGGTTCATAAAACATATGATTTTGGACTTGTTTTTGGACAAGCTATACCGAGTGTTTGTTACCCTCTTTGAACTCATAAAACCAAAAAGAGGAACTCATCAATCATGATGGGGGGAAATGGGAAGGGAATCATTTTTGTAAATAAATGGTAGTAGTTTGTCATTACCTTTGAACATGGCACTTGTTTGCATATCATTTCAATCAATTGGGTATTCAGCTGATCTCCATGACTATCCACTTTCACGAGTCATGCCACTCCTTTGAGTCTTTCAAAAGAATTCATTGTCCACTGTCGCATTGTGTGTTTATCTCATTTAGTCATGTTGCCAAGTGTTTTGTTGGGACGCCCGATGTTCAAAGGGGAACTTAAAGAAGTTTTTTCCTCTACAGTCAAAACAGTCTCTGTGTTAGTACTTTTGAGCCAGTCCTATGGTTACTACATTCACATTATTCCAGATCCATGTTTTTAGTTTCGTTTCATCAATGTGGGACTCATCATGGCCCTCCTTCGATGAGAATATCCCCATTGACATCAGCTCATCATCTGGGAAATAGTATTAGAAACAAAAACTTAGTGCCTTGAGATCTGTATGCCTTAATGACATATTCTCTTGCTCTCGACATAGGTTCACATCATTGACCTTTGATCGATAGAATCGACTGGGTGTTCAACATCAATACATCTATTCACACTCAGTAGATTGTACTAGGGTACCTTCGGAATCATTGACATTAATGGCGATCTCCCTCGCACTTGTTAATGGTTCACATCATTGGTCGGTAATCAAGTGGTTTATACCATGTTCAACTTCAGATCATTGTAATCACATGGATAGAATCATACTTTGCGGAAGATGAGACGAAGACCCCGGGTATTTGTTTAAAGCACTCATTGCTTTTCCCCAGGTTGCGATGGAGTTTTGTATAGCTAGCATGGATCCACATTTGTATGGTCATGGCTATGCTCAAATATGCATCTGTATTACATAGATCTACCTTGTATGTCTAGTAGCTATGTCCAAGTTTGAGTCCTCTATCACATGGATCTACGTTGTATTCTAGTAGCCATGCTTATTTATTACTCCCATGGATCTTCCTTGTATTGGTATACATCCATGAGTTGGTTACTTGTGTCTATGAGTAAAAAATATTGATGTACTACAGATTCCTACTTGATGACATGCTCCGATTGAGCTGACATTTTCACCTCAAAGAAACAACTTTTTCTCTCAAAGCTCTCATTTATTATATCCCTCTAAGACTCACGCTTTGGGGGGCATCCTGTTATACCAAAATCCTGTCACCACCATGTGATAAGACCTTTGACTTACATACTTTCCCTTAATCCCAGCACTTGGAGTGGAAACCCATGTTGTTTGTCAATTCTACATGAAAATACTCAGCACCGCTCTTTCCCTGTGAACCATGAGCGGTACCTTGCTCACACCTCCTTCATCCTATTTTCCATAAGTGGTGCCACCGCCTGTGGCCTTTTCTCCATAAGAGTTTCTCATCTAAACCGCTCTGTCATAAGAGGAGAAAATCAGTACCCTAGGTAAAATGGGAAAAAGAGAAGTTTCTCAAGGCTTCTAGATCATGAACCTTGTGTCCTCCTTTATCCCTATCATTGTGGGTCAGTTGAGCTCGATATCCCCCATCATAGGATCTTAGAGGCCACCTCATCCACAAATCTCTCAACCATTCCTATCCATTAAGCCTTATAAATACAAGCTCATGTCCATGGTTGCGGGGGAGAAATATAGAGGTATTGTTATGCTGTTGGATTGACCACTTGGACCAAGCCATTGGAGAGCATAGAGAGCAAAGTTGGAGCTTATGGGGATGAAGTGTTTGTCCCATGTATATGCATGTTGACACTAAGGCTTAATTGGTTGTAAACTTCTATTCATCTTAATGCAAAGGTGATTTCCGTCCCACATTATTGTTGTTTTGATTTCACATGTACATGTTGTTAGATTCCTTAGTAACTAACATGGATAAGTAGATGATGTTATGGTAGCTTTGATGTGTTTGTATGTTTGATCTAGTTGCAGGTACATAGGTTCACTATCGAAGCAATATTCCAGGTGTCTACGACATCTAGGGAGGGTCTTCATCCTTTGTCATCCACTCATTTGTTCTGGATCTGAACCATTCAGACCATAGGAACAGCTTCTGTCCGCAGCAGGTGAAATATTTCTGGTTACACATATCAATCTTAAGGTTTATAATCTAAAGATAAATAAACCTAGAATTACTCTTGCGAAAAATGGAAGTCTATATTACCAAATTAGAATCATCACTAATTATTAATAAAGCAACAAATTCATCAAATCAAATGGCATATATAATTTTGGAATCTCTAAGAAAGATAAATAACACACAACATAGGAGTTGAGCGAGCCTGAAACAATTATTAACACACTTATGCATAAAATAAATAATTAACTACACAATCGACTGTCACATCACACCACTACAGCAAGCCAGAAGGAAACCTAATAATCTAATTAGTTAATGAATGCAGTTGTAGCTAACTATAAATATATCAAACTGAAATTCCACAGTGAACCAAAGTATCTACTAAAACATAAAAACCTACCAAAAACTCTGTAAGAAGGTGGGACCTGGCCTTCAAACAAAGATGTTGTTGAAATATCACAAAATCTACAACAGAGAAGTGCTGAGAATTGTTACTAGTTTACTAATTTGATAAAGTTACAGTTACAGTCCCTATGCTATAATATCTTACAAATTTCCAGCCCCCTTGGCTCTCCCTTCCTGTGTGTACTTATACAAGAGTGAAACTTATTCAGTTACATCAATATCGGGTAGCCATGAAGATCTACGATATTCAGGATTTCGAATTAAATTAGAATGGTTACATATATTAACTCATCGTATAAGAGAAAGTTGTGAATAAATGGACTTTTAATTTGAGTTGTTTCACAAACTGGCATGCCTAGCTAAATGCGTAAGATACTCGAGGAGTTTCTGTTGCATGCATGAAGGAGAATCCGATATTCCTTCACCAACAATTTGGACCGGTTCATTGAACAATCAGCTGATTCCAAGTGATACTAATTTTTGAATATGACGAGCTGTTGTAGTTGAGACACCTGGTGATTTTGAATCGTTCTTTCAAATCATTGACGAATCAACATAAATCAAAGGTAAGATTCATGATTGTAAGTAAAACCAAGAATAAAATGAAACCATAAATAATGATTTACCTGAGGTATTCATGCTTGTTTTTGTAGAAAATATAAGGATTCAGCTATAAAATAACGGGAAAGAATAGGGAGAAAGGGTAAAATAAAGTAGAGAAAAAAGGGGTAATTTCAGGGCCCAACATCTCCCCCCAGCTATTCGATTACATGTCCTCATGCAATCATATTCGAACTAGTATGAATCTGAATCTGAATCAAGTAATTTTCTATGAAATTTTGTGAGGTTGAATGAATATTCTGGTATCTCCCCTGGTTGCAAAAATCCATTATTCATGATCAAAGAACCCCATCAGTCTCTTTCATATTTCTTTGTCATCCTATAAGTGCCCTTGTAGTTCCTATCTAGCCACTAGATAAGAGGAAATCTAAACTTCAAACCTACCCAACTTGGACCACAAGACTGCATACATTTGACATAACCAGGCACTCTAGTCAAGGCATATTTGATATTTTCAAAGCAAAACAAGTCCTTTTCCCTTAAGGATACGGGAGAAAAATCCCATCATTGAGTTCTCCCTTGTAGGGACATGTCCTGCTGCCGAGATATCAAACCAACAGAAGTGGAGATGATTTTGTGTTGAAAAACATCCAACTGACTCGACTTTCTTCGAAGATGAAATATATTTCTTGTTCCTAGCAATGAGAGGGACAAGAGCTCTCGGTTCACCACGAATCCATAGAGTAGTGATGTCCTCATTCCTCTGAATGGTTTGTGAGGCACTCAACCAATGCACATGATTGGTGACAAAAGAGGTGAATGATCATAAAAGAATATCCCCAATATGGGGAATTGGGTTAGCTTGGGTATCCATAAAACATGCCATCTCATGCAAGTATAACTCACATAACAAATTTTGCTTGGAAAATTCATTTTGGGTGAAAGTTTCCAAGAATTGAGAAGGTGTTACAACCTGCCAAATCCTCCCTTCTTTTAAAGCCTTAATCTTGAATATATTCATCTGGTCGAAAAGGAATACAGGATAAGACGGGGAGGGGGAACTATAACTCAATACTTCATGATTTAAAAGCATCTGTTCTTTTTTCTTTCTCCATAGATTCATATTTCCTTAACTCCTTTAATTTATCCTGCATCTTCTCCCACCGAATTTTCTGAAAGAATATTTCTTTGGCCCATTTTTCCCTTCACTCTTGGATAATATTTTTATGCTCAATAAGGGAAATCATACCTTCATCAAATTGACTTAAATGATGCTTCCACTTACTTACCTTAGGATTTAATAATGACACTTCTTCTGCCAGTTATTGATTATTCTTATCTATGGTTGGCTCCTTAGATTCTAAAACCTACACCTTTGTTGCTGCTTCATGGGTTTGAACACATACAATCTGAGCTACAGTCTGTACTGCTTCTTCCTGATTTTGGACACTTATAGTTGGGGCTGCTATCTCTTGAGTTTCAACAGTTTTAGTTTGAACTTCTGCCTCTTGAGTTTTGATAGTTTCAATTTGAACTGTTGTTTCTGTTAGGATTATTAATCCTCCCTTGTTCAAATTTCTATTAGATTAATTATTTCCTATCTAGTAGGAACCTTAAATTAATTAAATGGGTCCACTAGTGCAATTGGGTCCACATGGACCAATGGGTCCACATGTACCAGTCATTGAAGTGTGGGGAACACTAGTAGAGGTTAAATTCCACTTATTTCATGTGCATGCATTAGTTAGGGCACCTCCTAGACCAATCCCTACATTTTAGGAGCCACCGGGAGTCCCGACACCAACCTAATTCAGTCAGTTGGTGTTAGCACTAGTTAGTTTTAGTTATCCCTGAGTTACAATTAGTTACTTCATAGTCAGTTAGGCTAGTGCTACTAATTCATGGATAATGAATGGTTGCATGGGGAGGAGCAGTTTACCTACCTACCACACTCAGTTGCACTGAGCTAACTAGCTGCCAGTGGTTGTTGGAGTTATTGATCATCAGGGAGTTGTCTATTTGGACTCCAATATTGATTGGGAGACCTTCAGTTAGAGATTCAGTTAGATACAGTCTTATCTAGTATCTACTTGGAGGATTTGAATTCATTACTCATGCATTCTAATTATACCTATGTAAACTACATTGTAGCACCGGATATTATTATGATGAATATACTATAAATTCCTAAGCAATACTTGTATGTTTACTATGTGTTTTGTTTTTCTTAGTTTCTATGTTCATTCTCCATTCAATTGCTGCAACATTATAATAAATCTCTACTTGAAGATATTAATGGCATTCAAATTATAATAGTTTCAACAACTGTTTTTAGAAACACTGTTTCTTGTGTAACAATGTTTAATTCCTTCAATTCTAACATAACAACTTCAACAACATTATTGAAGGACATTGTTCCTTATGTTTCAGCATCCTATTCTATATACATATCTTCAGGTTGTTGGAATATCTCTTGCATTATCTCTGTATCACCTGATTGTTTCTCCTGATCTCGAAGTGAATTGAATTCCCCATAACTTCTTTCAGAAGGGAGAAATTCAATATTTCCTGAGTGTTGAGGCTGCAATGCCTCATTTTCCTTTAATTCCTGCTTAGGAATCAAACCCACTTCCAATATTGATTCCACATTCTATGTTTCATCTCCCCCCTAACCTTAATGTGCCAGTTTCTAGGATGATATCTCCACATTCTCAACCTTATATCTTGACAATTTGAATAAAACTCCACATTTGAGACATAACAACTCTTATTTCTCTTGGATGGAAAGTGGGTTTTTGAAATGACTAGCAGCTTCTACCAAGGTTTCTAGGCTTTGTTTTTATTTCTTTTGACTCACTTCTTTCCACTATTCCAATTGTTCTCTAAGTACTTGCACATCCTCCTTTAACAATTCATTTTCATACTACAAAATGTCTAACTGGGACTGGCCTTCAGCACGATCTTGTGTAACAGTAGCTTCCATAGGTAAATTTCCCACTGGTTCTTATGTTTCAGTGGTTAACCTAGGTTTTAAAATGTGAATTTCAATACTCTCCACTTCTGCCACCCAAGAATCCCTATTTCTTATTCTCCTAGATGATTCTCCCTAGACTTCATCAGCTTCTTTTGTAGCAGTGGCTTCCATCGGTAAATTTCCCATTGGTTCTTGTGTTTTAGTGGGTAAAATAGGAATTTCAATGCTCGCCACCTTTGGTGTCCAAGAATCCCTAGTTCTTATTCTCCTAGATGATTCTCCTTTGATAGTTGATCTTTTCCTCTTTCTCTGTGGTGTAATAACGACAAAGACTTCTCCAATTTCTGCTAATGGTTCCTCCTCCTCAATTATGGTTCCTCTTATCTTCGAGGAAGTTTCAATATCAATAATTTGAGGTCTTATTTCCCCACTTTATTAAAATTATCCTTATTATACTTCCTCATTCACATATCCAACTTCTGTTGTCGCTGCTTCTGTAGTTTCTCCCACTTCTATTTCTCTTGTTGCTTCTCCCTAAGTTTCTAACAGAACAACTTCTTATATTACCATCATCGCTCAACCCATTTCCTCCATGGGATTCATTGCTGCTACAAATCCGCTTGAATCTTCCTCTTTCTCATATTCACCTTCTTCCAACTCTTCATCACCCCCCCCAACTGAACCTAGGGAGATATGTTCGACCTCTCTATCCCCAATATGCCCTACTGCAGGTGACCGATGCACCCCAACTCCAACAAATTCTTCCTATGCTAAGTTATTTTGTCCCAAATATATTTGCACCAATAATTTAATCAACCCATTGTTTGTGATGGAAGAGAGTGGGTGTGTGGATGTCCTAACATAATGTGCCATGTTTTGCAGAGTGTGTGAAATATTAAATAGCATATTTATGAATCTACCATGGCGTAAGTGAGACAATAGAACAAAATAGTAAATGTAACAACTCTATATCTTCCTTCACATGCAGTGTACCTTTTTAGGAAGATAGAAACCTAATATTAGGGTCTTGATAATGTCTCCAACGCTATTCCTATAGATCTTTGCTGCACATACTCCCCTGCTACTAGATAATGTTTGAATGCTGTCAAATTATGCCTCTTCTAGAAGAACCGACGATTCCCAATGCGAGGCATTCATGTGGCTTCTATTGCATCCCGTTTTGATGCATTTATTCTCAACCCTCTGATCTCTAAGTGTTCTCTAGTCAATTTCATAACGAACTGGAGTGTTTTTTCCTCGTGGAAAACATTCAATATTTGGAAGTAATCAATCTAGCCAGCTTTACGAAAAATGGAAAATAACTCTCTGTTTGCATGTAGAGCCTCTAGATTACTGGGTTCATGGCTGAATAGAGGACCCATAGTGTGTTTCCCTAAATGGATGTGATGGATGATGTAGTAGATGGAAGAATCAGATGTTCAAGTTGTAGAAATCGAACAAAGTAATCAGATAGTAAAGGTTCATATGGGTATTTTGAAAATTTGGCAGAATTAAAAACATGATATCTTAACAGATTATTGGAGATAGGATGACGGTTGTTTACTAAGTGTAGGCGAAATAATTTTGAAAATAAAATTAACTAGTTATGGAGGATTGTCAGGGATTGAAAAGGTATAATCATTACTACTATACCATTTCACACTAGATTATACTCGTAATCAGAATTCATACTTAATTTTCGTCACCCAAGCCATCATTTCCCTCGTATGATTTCCTTTTGATGTCGAATAATCATGAGGGATATATTTATGCATGCACAATATCAAAACAAATCGGTTGTCAAGCATTAAACTTGTTGAGCATGTTCGTGTTAGCATTGATTTCCTGAGCATGTGGAGAAACTATAGTGGATCTCATTATGTCACAACAATATTTAGTTGGAAATCCGTCTAAGATGCAACAAAATTTTAGTGAGATATTCAGCAACAATACTTGTGGAGTTACAACAGAAGTTGGCGTAAAAATGACAGATTTGCAGCGTGACATGGCCAACTTCGATGAAAAATGTAGTGGAGTTGCAACAAAAAATGGTCAAATTTAGCGGGAAAAATAGTGGAGCTACTGCAGATATTGGACAAAAAATAGCGGAAAATTTGGCAGAGTTGTAGCGGAAATTGTTCAAAAATAGTGGAAAAATTAGCGGAGTTGCAACGAAAAAATGGCCAAAAATAGCGGAGCTGCAACAAAAATTGGCCAAAAATAGTGGAGTTGCAGTGGGTAAAATTAAGAATTTGAAAGAGTTTCCCCCAAGAAAAATTAGCTTGATATAAATATGGTAAATGATAAATTTTCCTTCATAGGTCTGTAATCATGTTCACTTCGTTTTTTCAAGAGAAATATCAATGAAGAAGGATAGTTCGAAATTATGGAATCGCTTGGCCTGTTGTGAATACTTTTTCTACATGAACCTTCACACAAATTCTTATTCACAATTCTCAAAACCAACACCCGATCATAGCTTAAAAACGAAAAAAAAAAACAAACAACGAAAATCAAACAATTGTATTTATATACAATTTATGTGTGGAATTTGCAGTGGACTAAAAAAAATTTAGAAAAGGGGAAATCCCTGCTCCTTTACCAATTAATAGTATGGATCAGCTGCAACCTGAGAGATAAACACATCCTTTGAGATAGGTTTAATATAAACTTGTAATCGATGACCATTTGCAAAGAGAGGTGTCTGATTTTATCAATGGTGGTCAAACAAACGATCCCATTGTCAAATACCTTATCTATTTTGTAGGGTCCCAACAATATCGTGTGTATATTTCCTTTAAAATCCCTTTTGAACCATGGATAATATAGCAAAGCCTAGTCTCCTTCACAAAATACCTCCTTCTTTATAAATCTATCGTGCCATTTGGAGCACTGTTGTTGAATTAATGTTGTATGATATACAACAACAAGGCACTTTTCATCTAGTTCATTTAGTTGATTCAACCAGTTCTTCTGAGCCTCCATTAAGTCTAGGTTTTCCTTTATGGTTGTTCTCAAGGTTTTTATTTCGAACTCAATAAGGAAAACAACACTCTTTCTGTACACCAATTCATATGGGGATAAGCATGTCGTGTTGCACCATGTAGTACAATAGGCCCATAATGCTTCTGGAAGCCTTTTAGCCTGATCCTTACGATGACTATTCACTATTTTTGTAATGATTGACTCGATCACCTTGATCATTCTTTCCACCTGGACATTGGCCTATGGATGATATGGAGAGGTTACTTAATGCTGAATACTATACTTCTAAAACAAGGCCTCCATTTTATGAGACACAAACTGTGGTCTCCTGTCTATTACAATCTTTTTAGGTACTCCAAAGAGGGTGAATATCTCTGCATATAAAAAATATATTACAGATGTTGGGGCTCAGACCTTGAAGGTCCTTAATTTTGGCAACTCTGCGGTTTTGGTGCGAAGCTTGTAAGCGGATTTGCGGTCCAAAATAGTCTTAGGGGCTTCGGGGTTGGGTCGAATCCCCTCCTTTCGTAAATATCCCCTAGCTTTTGGGTACCCATGGTTTAAGCCCATGGTATTGTAATAGTGCACTTGTATAAATAGGCACTTATGTAAAGGAGTAAAAAGAATATTTTGTGTTATGATGATGATGTTATGCGAAGAAGCTAAGGTCTATTTTTGGGTTTAAGTTTAAGTCCCAGCTGAGTGCATGGACGACCTATGCAGCTGAGTGCACAGAGGGTTTTGGAAGAAAGGTTCTGCAGCTAAGTGCGCAGTTTTGGGCTATTGAGAAGATATTTAGCTGAGTGCACAGATCAGAACTGTGTTGTTTGTAAATTGTTGAATATAAATGCAGTTATGTGGACGTAGCCCCTACCCTGGGGGTGAACCACGTATATCTTGTGTTGTGGTGGTTCTTTTTATTTTGTTTCTGTTATGTTTTTATACATTTGATAAGTGGATGAATGATAAAGTAAGATAAATTGCTAAGTATTAACTTCGCTGTGAATTCCCAGTTAAGGGTTAAGTAAGAAAATGTCTTTTTATCTAAACTACGAAGCTATTTAAGTGAATGTCAAAGCTCTGTATTGTAGAATTATTATTTGTTAAGGCTAAATGTACAGTAATATCCCTCTTTCGCCTGCAGAAACCTGATTCTATGGCACCCCATAGCTGTTTCGGTTGAGACTGCAACCTGTTCGCAGGTTGTTGCCGAAAGGGCCAACACTGTGGGTCTGTTTGTTGGTGCGAAGATAAAAGCATAAGAACCTGGGTTTTCCCCATCCACCCAACAAATTGGTTCCGTTGCCGGTTGAACCAGTATCTTCTTCAAGAGGGATTTACGTCGTACCTGGAGGGATATGTTTTGGAGGCCCTCAGTAAAAGAAATCAGTGATTGGGTTGAAGATACTTATCTAAAATTTGTTGAACAAAAGAATAAGGACCCTTGTCGGAGCTCAAACGACTTCTTGCAAAGGTACATTTTTACTGATATTTATGAAATTTTCTTTGCTAGTATCCACATAGAATTGCACCAGTGGTTATCCAGGTTGACAGAAAGAAAGACAAACTTCAAATAAGATCAGTCTCCTGACTGGACCCCAAAAAGAAATAAGCTGTTGAAAAGTGTGAACAACGCAGTATCAAGAGCTATTGACTTTTGGACAACGCAAACCCTTGAAGCATTTATGATGGAGTTCACCATCGACACACATACTTCTTTCAACGAAGTAGAAAGACAGTTTTTCAAAGGACCAAGGGGTAAGTACCTGAATTCATTAAGTCTGAAAATTAAAATGATCTTGGCTGAGAAAGGCATATTGCTTATCCAATCAGATTGCTATATTTATTGATACTAACCTATGTTTGGAAGCGAAAGTGACTTCGACGAGCAAAGTGGTTTACTTCGCAACGGTAAAAGATACAAGGGAAATCCTAGATCCTATATCCTAGGCTAGAACACCGATTATACCTCATTAATTCTAGAAGACTCTGAATCTAAAGAAACCCCTTTTGTTGGAAACTCTCCTATAACTCCGTAGCGAAGATCTATTATCCCTGAGAACCCTTCGCAGTCTGAAAGTAACCCTAGCCCGAGTAGTCCTGTCACAGGTCAGTATACCTCAGTAAGTTCCCTTCCTCCTGTTACTAGTCTCCCCCCTGTTATCAGTCTTCCTCCTCCTCCTCCCCCTCCTCCTCCCCCTCGATTCACTATGGCCCATGTGAATGATGATATCAAGCCCCCAATATTTAAAGGAACTGGATCAGAGGATCCAGAGCAGTTTTTGTTCTTATACGAAGCTGTTTGGACTACTAAGAATATTATGGATCAAAATACAAGAAGAGTGCAGATGGTCACCTCTTTCAGAGACTGAGCTTTGACCTTGTTTATGAAGTTCTCTAGTACTCAGAACTATACCTTGGATGATATTAAAAAAGAAATGATCAAAGAATTCAAGAAGCCTAAATTGGAGTCACAATGTATAACTGAACTGAAAGAAATTCAGCAGAAGCGAGGTGAATCAGTTTGGGACTTTGATCAGAGGTTCAAGGTTCTGTTGGATCAAGTTATTTTCAATATTGGACCAGAACAACATAAAGAATGGTTCATTGCAGCACTATTGCCTCATATCAGGACTCCACTGATGCAACAGAATGTTGCTGATCAACAAGAGGTGTTGGAAATTGCTATGAAACTTGAAACAGCTCATGTTGGAGATAATTCTAAAATAGCCCAAATATAGGCACAATTAGCAGAAATGGCTTTGGAGCTTCGCGACATGAAAAAAGGGAAATCTATTCGAGAATAGGTTTGGTGTACACGATGTAAGACAGAAGGTCATGACAGAGAACAGTGTCCTGCATTAAGAAATTATTTGAATACTGGTGCACCAAACCAATTTAACCCTAATGTCCTATATTGTGAGATCTATAGAACAACTGGCCAGCATCGACCTGAATATTGCTATCTACTGCAGAGATATGTTCAAGTACCTAAGAATCCCTACTGCAAGTTCTGTAAGTCAGTTGGACACAACGAAGACGAATGTCACAGCTTTGACCTCATGAGAGAGTGAACCTATGATTCTTATAGGGTACAAACCAATGCACAAGGAAATGATGGATATGGTTGATGTGGTGGTACACCAGGTAATTTCATAGGTCTTGGTCATGGTGGTATGCCTGGAAGAGGACGAGGCTGGATTATTTGCTATAACTGTAATCAGGCAAGACATGTAGCTAGAGACTATCAGAACCCAACTATGACATGTCAATATTGCAAAGCAGTCGATCATGTGATTGAGCAATGCCCATAGTTGATAGCCAAGATACAAGAAATAAATGGCACTCCTACTCATAATGTTCAGATGATTGTTGTAGAGAAAAGACCTGTCTCAGCCCTTAACGTTGTTATAAGGAGTGGAACTATGCTGTAGGTGCAGAATAAGGGGAAACAGCCTGACGATGCTTGGGTCCGTAAGAACCCAAACAAAATTCTAGCCTTCGATGTTGGAAGAGAAAAAGGAACATTTATGGAAGCTAAAAAAGACTTTGCTGATCCGAGAACATCAGTAGCAACTACGCAACAGCATCAACAACAGTTACAGTTTCAAGAAGCTTTGCCGGATCAAGTAAGTACACTAACATCATTTTTATAGAGTTGTATGAAGCTATTAAGAAATCAGAATGCTTTGAATGAGTTACAAATAGTTATTGCGTCTTGCGCACCTCAGCGAAGCTCTGATAGTGGAAAAACTGTTAATAGAGTTAGAAGGACTGGAAGAGAAATGAGATTGCATGCTCAGATAAGAAATTATGACATGACTGATATCATTTTAGACCTGGGATTAGAAGTGAATGTCCTAACTAAGCAGACATGGGAACAAATGGGAAAACCTACGCTTGAATGGTCCCCTATATAGTTGAGATTAGCCAATCAACAGAAAATTTTTCCCTTGGGAATATTCCCTAGTGCACCAATGGATATTGATGGAGTCAGCACCTTAGTAGATTTTGAAGTCATTGAAATAATTGATGATAGAAACCCCTATCCAGCATTGCTAAGAATTGAATGGGAACTAGACAATTATGCAGTAATCAACCTTAAGAATAGACAGATGAATTTTGAAGGAAAAGGCTTGAGAGTCATAGTACCATTGGACCCTTCTTAAGGAGAAAGGTATACAGAGCCAGTCAAATATGAAGATCATGATGTTTTGGATCATATTTACAACATCACAGCTAAAGAAGAATACTATGTTAACCCACCTGCTGAAGGTATAATGGATTGGCAGTGTGACAGTTCTTGCATGACTGATTCAGACGAAGGCCTAAAGAATTGGTAGAATTGACTTTATGAGCTACATGGACATCGATGTGCAAGAATTACTAAGTCTATCAGAAGGGTTGGCTCATAGACAATAATCTTACCTACTTTTGATGGCTTGACAGACCCAAAAGATTTTATTGTACAATTCTTAGAGCAAGTACTAGATTCATAGAAAATGGAGACTCTAGATTAAGTATTCAAAGCCTAAGCTACCAGATCGTGGAATGGTCATAAAAAGTATATTCATAGTTGGAGCGCTTTTCAAAATTTTCTTCACCTGAGATTCATGGATCAACCTCAAGAGGTACGAAGCAGATTTAATGGTAAGACTAGCCCTCAGGAACATTTGGAGCAGTGTTATGAAGCATGGAAGCATGTACCTTGTGAAGAATGGGTAGATAGGTTTGTACACACTCTGGAACCTGTAGCAAAGAACTGGTATGCGGAGGTGGAGCTTCACCATGGTACTATAAGTTGGGTTAGCCTTGCTGATATTTTTGTGCTCACATTTTCTATTACTAAGGTTTTCCCTGCTTTGGACACAGCTATTAGGTTGATCCATACTACGGTGTTTGATGACAAATAAATAGCCGAGTACCAACCTGATTGGAAGGAACAAGAAGCTAATGCAGTAGAATGCTATAACCTCGCCATTAATGAAGACGACGACACACGCAACATTAATATTCTTGAGTCAGAAGGACATTGCGAAGTACATGGACCAGCAGTCGAATCACCTGAAGTAACTCAGCCCTTGAAAACAAGGAAAGTAAACATTGGATCAGAAGAAATGCCTAAATACGCTACCATTGGAGACTATTGGGATGAAGAAATGGTGAGCAAAGTAACCAAACTTCTCCATGAGTATCAAGACTTATTTTCGATGAAGTTCTCATAAATGAAAGGTATCCTTGGTGATATAGGAGTGATAAAAATACCTTTGAAAGATGATGCGAAGCCTATGAAGCAGCGCCCTTATAGGATGAACCCTAAGTATAAGGAAAAAGTCAAGATGGAGCTAGATAAGATGCTTGCTGCAGGAATCATTGAGCCTGTCAAAGAGTCCGACTGGGTCAGCCCTATGGTGGTACAAGAAAAGAAGACCAAGGGAGAAATTAGAATCTATGTTGATCTGAGGAAGTTGAATGATGCCTGTTTACATGATCCTTTTCCTACTCTCTTTATAGATGAAGTTTTAGACAATGTCGGAGGTCAAGAAGTGTATTCTTTCACTGATGGATTTTCAGGTTACCATCAGATCAAAATTCCTCTAGAGGATCGACATAAAACAACATTCTCTACAAAAATGGGATCTTTTCAGTATACTATTATGCCCTTTGGATTGAAGAATGCACCTGCTATATTTTCCAGAGTAGTCATATCTGCATTTAAGGAATTCATTCATAAGTTTTTGGAAGTTTACTTTGATGATTGGACTATATTTGGTTTATTGAAATATCATATAGCCAGTTTAAGATTTATCCTGGACAAGTGTAGACAGCATCATATTTCATTGAACCTGAATAAGTGTCTCTTTTGTGCACCTTTTGGAATTCTGCTAGGTCACATTATATGCAAGCAAGGATTGATGGTGGATCCTGCGAAGATAGCCATTATTGTGAACTTGCCACCTCCGAAGTCTGTTAAGAAAATTCACACTATGCTTGGTCATACTGGATATTATAGGAAATTCATTAAAGGGTATGCTCAGATTACAGCCCCTATGGAAAAGAAATTGAAGAAAGATATTAATTTGAGTGGTCACCTGAATGTCAGGAAAGCTTGGATATTTTGAAACAAAATATGGTAACTACCCCTATCTTAGTATTCCCTGATTGGAGTAAGGAGTTTCATGTTCATGTCGATGCATCTTCCATTGCTTTAGGTATAGTATTGGCTCAGTTAGGTGAAAGTAATATTGATCACCCTATTGCTTTTGCAAGTAGAAAATTTTCCACAGTAGAAAAAAATTATACTACGACATAATAAGAAGGTCTAGCTATGGTTTATTCCTTGCATAAATTTCGACATTATTTGTTAGGATCTCATTTTAAGATGTTCACTGACCATTCTTCTTTGAAGTATTTGGTTAACAAGCCCGTGTTAGGTGGAAGGATATGCAGATGGCTGATTTTGTTTCAGGAGTATGACTTTGAGATCATGGTTAAGCCAGGAATACTTAACCTGGGGCCTAACCACTTGTCGAGGCTCGAGTCAGGAGAAGAGCCCACTATTTTGGACAAAGGTCTTCCTGATGCCTAGTTGTTTTCCATCCAGATGGTTGATGACTATTTTCAGGATATTGTTCAATACTTTTCTATAGGTTTTGCACCCTCTGAGATGACAACACAGTAGAAGAAGCAGCCGGTGGTTAGAGCAGCTGACTTTACCTTGATAGCAGGACAACTATATAAGATGGGACCAAATGAAATAATGAGCAGATGTGTCCTGGAGCATGAAAAGCCATTGATCTTGGCTGAGGCACATTCTGGAGCAGTAGGAGGTCATTATGCAGGAAAAGCTACGGCACAGAAGATTCTGACAGCTGGATTGTGGTGGCCTACGATTCATAAGGATGTAAGAGAGTATTGCCACAGCTGTGATATCTATCAGAGGACAGGCAAACCATCTAGGAGGGATGAGATGCCTCTGGTTCCATAGGTAACTTTACAAGAATTTCACAAATGGGATATTGATTTTGTTGGACCAATCAACCCCCTGCAAAGAAATCTGGAGTAAGATACATTATTACAGTAACTGATTACCTTACTCGTTGGGTCGAAGCTCAACCAATCAAGGACTATAGCGCTGATATAGCTGCGAAGTTCATATTCGATAATATCTTGTCGAGGTTTGGGTGTCCTAGAATTATAATTAGTGATCAAGGATCACATTTTCTGAATAAGACTATTGAAGCGTTGACCAAATAATTTCAAGTATATCATCAGAAGAGTACTGCCTACCATCCTCAAGCAAATGGAACTGTTGAAGCCTTTAACAAGATTCTTGAGCACGCTTTGACGAAGGTTTGCAATGTTAACATAAATGATTGGGATCTTAGAATTCCAGCAGTATTATGGGCTTATAGAACCACTTGCAAGAAGTTGACAGGACCCACACCTTTTAGGCTAGTATATGGACAGGAACCAGTTATGCCCATGGAGTACATTGTTCCTAGCCTCAGAATATTTTCCTTCACAGAGATGGATGATCCAGCCATGTTGAATGAAAGACTAGTGAAGATACTGGAACTAGAGGAAGATAGATTCATTGCAGGTTTCTAGTAGCAAGTACAGAAACCTAGAGAAAAAGCATGGCATGATAGACACATTAAGAAGAAGCATTTTCAGAATGGTGATATTGTGCTCTTGTACGACAGTAAATTCATGAAGTTCCCAGGTAAGTTCAAGACACATTGGAAAGGACCATACATAGTTCAAAAAGTTACTGATGGTGGTGCAGTTCAGTTAGCGAAATTGAATGGAGAAATTTTTCCTTCCATGGTGAATGGAAGTAGATTAAAGAAGTACAGGGACGGGCCTGTACCCCCTGATCAGAAGTAATAGCAAGAAGAAGAGTCTAAGTACCAAGAACAGTTGAAATTGGGTACTAGACTATAATGAATGTGTGCTCAGAGAGCTTCGGCAAATTGTTGGAAAATTTATGAAGTGTCGAAGGCTGTGGAAGAAATTCTGTCGTGGGTCGAAGTTGGAAGTTCTGTTGAATCTTGTGTCAGGATGTGTCGAAGGTCTATATTGTGTTGAAGGTCCTTATTGTGGCGAAGCTCAAGTTAGTGGTTATGACGAAGAAGAAAGGTGTGTTAAAGCTTAAAATGTGACCGTTGGAAAAAATAAGATTTAGCAGCACCGGTATGTTAACTGCATTAACTGTCTATAATGATGAGATTTTGGTCGAATCCACAGCCGTATTTGGGAAATCTAGCCTCGTTTGGACAAGATCTACCACCTCTTGGTTAGATTTGGTGTCTTTAATGCATAGTTATGGTAGATTTGGTCATTAGATCCTATAAGAAGACACCCAGGCCTACGAACTTCGCATTACGCATTTTCTTGAGTTTCACAGTTGAGTCCATGTCAGCTGATCACGAAGTCCAGCAATTGTTGAGAGAATTCAGAAAGAGGGGTCTGCAGAAGTTTATGAGGAACCCACCTACACTTGTACATTGCGAAGAGACTTCCCCAGCACCAAATCAACCGATGCAGACACGATATAACAGAAAGAAGTTTAAGGCAAAAGTTGCTCTAAGTGGAATGAATAAAGACACCAACCATCAGGAAAGACACCGGAGGATCCCGTGATTCAGATGAATCCTTTGGGTTCGGTAGAGCTCCCACCTAAATATTTCAAATACTTCGATGAGGATGAGAACGTTGCATCGCAGCGTCCACCATTTCTCCCCCCTGTTCAACCAGGAGTTCAGCCACCTCGGTGGACAGTCAAGTTCACGTTTCTCACCCCTTCGCTGCCACAGGGTGTGAAGTTGGTTGGAATGATGACAGGAAGATTAGATCAGCTCAAGTACGCAGACCATGATACGAATGATCGTGAGAAGTTTCCGCAGTTCACACCTGGGAAATACTTGCACTCCATCCATTATCCAGAGGTTGGAACGGCGTTACTTGAATTAAAGCAGTGGGCTACTGGCTTGTTGAAGATGTTGAATGTCCCCCACTTTGGTCGCAACCCGCAGGTTACCGCGGTGGTCAAGAATTTATTGGCGTTGGTGCATGATGGGCACCTATGGATAGGAAACCAAAGAATTACTATTGATGGAGAGCTGATTCATAGGATTACAGGCTTGCTGAAGGAAGGGCCTGATCCTGGGATTGAATTTGTTGGAAAGCATGAAGATACAAAGCTGGTGCAGCACATGAAGGACCGCTTCGGTTTGACAAAAGAAAATTGAGGGTATCAAACATCGACTATTCGACACCAGAACATTCGCTTCACCGCAGAGCTCGTAGCATGCAAATTAATGAGGAAGTACAGACCTAATGAAGTACCTACCTTGATTGTCAGTATTGTTGTGAACTGTGTAGAAGGATACAGTTACAAATGGATAGAGTACATTGCTAGATAATTCCTTGCAGATGTCCGCGATGCATAGGAGAAAGGTAGAGCCTTTCATTATTCATGGTTGTTAGTGCTTATTGCACTGGTAGGATGGAGAGAACCTACCGAGGCACAGTTTGTTGATGTGTCTCTGGAGATTCCTGGCACAGCAAGGTATGCATCTCTTTGGGTTTCACAGGATAAATCCTTGCAGCAGATGATGAACCATGTGTTCACCTTCTATTTGATGAATATTACATATGATACCCTTAAAACACCACGGCTCAGTAATGAGCTATTTTCTCAGTATATTGGAGTGGCCAAATTCAAGGTTGATATGCATAATGTCTTCATCCAGGCCCACGTAGATAACAAACATACATGGTGGAAGTTACCATACATGGTGAACCAAGAAGACATCCTCGCAGTAGTTCAGCAGTGGCTGACTGAATGGATGAAGGACGTAGGAACAAGGCCCGACATACCAGTCCCTCCCGTAACAGATGTGGGCGCAGGTCCTAGTCAGCCGCAGCAGAATGACCCACTAGAAGAGAGCGAAGAAAAAGATGAGTCATAGTAAAGTGAAGGTGACCATGGTGGAGATGATGGAGCTGATGAAGAAGAAGAAGAATCAGTCAAGACCATTTCATACCCTAATTTCCCAGATAAGCGCAAGTCCCCTGAAGTGGAGGAAGTTACTAAGCCTCAGCCCAGAAAGAAAACTAAGGCATCGAAGGGAAAGAATATCGTCGAAGAGCCCGCTTTGATGATTGACGAGCTTGATCAGGATCTGACGAAGTCTATAGAGGTGTTATCCAGAAAATGGGTAGAGTTTAAAGCTAAACATCTTGATATGCTCACTGGTGTAGCACAACGAATTGCATAACTTAAGGCATTATTGGAAAGAACAGCAACTGGTGTTGTAGCAAGCAATGCCCCAGTAGGCGCACAGCCAGATAATAGACAATGGCTAGCCAGAAACAACTGAGGACAAGTACCAAGTGCAACTCTTATAATAACTGACGCAGCATCCCAATCACAGATGAGCATGATAGTTGAGATAGATTACACTAAGTTTTCTATGCCGGAGCTTCATTTTTGTCAATTAGCACTCATGAAGGAGATCCAAGAACGAGACAGCTACACACACATGCAGTTAGAAAACACCACGAAGCAGAGTGAGAGCCTCGAAGCACAATTGAAAGAGGCTAAACAGAAGAAGAGGGAAACAGAAAGCAAGCAGACTACACTAGCACGAGTGTTGGATGAGGTGTGTCGAAGTCAGGGAGACTTCGACATGCAGGCTAAAGAAGAACCGGAGCAAAGAATAGTAAAGCTGAAAGACTATGAACAATAGTCTAGAAGCTAGATAGAGAAGATAAAAGCAGAACATGAGGCCCAGATTGCAGAGCTTCAGCTTTGCCTCATTCCTAAGAGTCCACCAGAGGTCAGGGAACAATGTCTCAGAGATATTCAGGCCTCAGCAACGAAGATCTCATATCTTGTAAGTAGTGCATCAAAGCTACTAGACGAAAGTGTCAAGGCCTGGTCAAACTTGCAGGACAACCCAGAAGTATAAAAGTTGGAAGAAACCATCAAGTAGCGATAGACAGAGCTGGATGCAGTAAAAGCAGAAATTAAGAAATTGCCTCCTATGCAGAAGATGCTCAAGGTAAAGCATAGTAATGAGCTCCAGCACGAAATTGAGTCTTGTAGAAGAAAAGAAACACTGTTAGTGATATCTTTGCAGCCCCTCATTAATGAAACCTTGGAGTTGAGCACTACTGCGGACAACCAGCTCAAAGTCTTAAAGGAGTATGATGCATTTGCACAAGAAAAGGTCAACGAAGCATCTGCAGCAACATTGCAGGAGATAGTGGATAAAGAGCAAGCAGTTGAAGATATCATGCACAGCCTCAACAAGCAGTTTACTATCTTTTCCAACAAGATTCTTGTACCCGAAAACCAGCAGAGTGTCCCGAGACGGGACACTAGTGAGTCTTAGGGGCCTGTTGGGGCTCGGATGTTGAAGGTCCTTAATTTTGGCAACTCCGTGGTTTTGGTGCAAAGCTTGTAAGCAGAGTTGCGGTCCAAAATAGTCTTAGGGGCTTCAGGGTTGGGTCAAAGCCCCTCCTTTTGTAAATATCCCCTAGTTTTTGGGTACCCATGGTTTAAGCCCATGGTATTGTAATAGTGCACTTGTATAAATAGGCACTTATGTAAAGGAGTAAAAAGAAGCTTTTGTGTTATGATGATGATGTGATGCGAAGAAGCTAAGGTCTATTTTTGGGTTTAAGGTTAAGTCCCAGCTGAGTGCATGGATGACCTCTGCAGCTAAGTGCATAGAGGGTTTTGGAAGAAAGTTTCTGCAGCTAAGTGCACAGTTTTGGTCTGTTGAGAAGATCTGTAGCTGAGTGCACAGATCAGAACTATGTTGTTTGTAAATTGTTGAATATAAATGCAGTTCCGTGGACGTAGCCCCTACCCTGGGGGTGAACCACATATATCTTGTGTTGTGGTGGTTCTTTTTATTTTGTTTCTTTTATGTTTTTATGCATTTGATAAGTGGATGAATGATAAAGTAAGATAAATTTCTAAGTATTAACTTCGCTGTGAATTCCCAGTTAAGGGTTAAGCAAGAAACTGTCTTTTTATCTAAATTGCGAAGCTATTTAAGTGAATGTTGAAGCTCTGTATTGCATAATTATTCTTTGTTAAGGCTAAAGGTACAGTACTATCCCTCTTTCTCCTGTAGAAACCTGGTTTTGCGGCACCCCATAGTTGTTTCGGGTGAGACTGTAACCTGTTCGCAGGTTGCCGAAAGGGCCAACACTGTGGGTCTGTTTGTTGGTGCAAATATAGAATCATAAGAACTCGGGTCTGCCCCATCCGCCCAACAACAGCTTGATCATTGGCTTTTTCCAAAGAAACAACTTCCACCCACTTAGTCATATAATTAGTGCAAACCAAAATGTAAACCTTCTGTCTTGATGGAGAGTTGGTAGGCCCTACAAAGTCCAAATCCCATCTATCAAAGAGTTCAACCACTAACTATTGTTGAATTTCTATTTCATCTAATTTGTTTAGCTGACCCATTCTCTCACAGCTGTCATAGGCCTTAACATACTTCCTCTCATTCTGAAACATAGTGGGCAAAAAATACCCTATCCTTAATGATTTTTTTCCAGTTATTTTATCAACAAAATGCCCCCCATAGGGTTCATCATGGTAGGCCTTCAAAATTATGTGGATATCATCCTCCCTCACACACCATCTGATTTCCAAATTAGGCCCTATGTAGAAGAGGTGGCCTCCGATCCAACAATACCTCGCACTCTATTGTATGATCCTTCTCTTCTCTCTTTTGGATAAGTGCGTTGGAACTCTACCTGTAGCAAAGTAATTAGAAATGTCAGCATACCATGGGGAAAAAGTTGAGACTGTGAATAAATGTTCATCAAGAAAAGTGTCTTCGATTGGTGAATCATCATTGTTATTATTCAGTCAAGAAAAGAAATCTGCATCCACATTCTCCTTCCCTGGTCTATCAAAAATGGTTATGCTAAATTCCTGAAGTAAGAAAAACCACCTAGTTACTCTAGCATTAGTAATAGGTTAATTCATCAAATATATAATAGCTAAGTGGTTAGTATGTACAAAAGTGGAATATCTAGTAATATAATGCCTAAACTTATTAATGGCATAAACGATGACAAGGAATTCTTTCTCTGTTACCATATAGTTTAGTTCAGTAGAAGCGAGATTCTTACTAACATAGTAGATAGCGTATGGGATGTGACCTTCTCGCTGTCCCAAAACTGCTCCAATGGTTGTATCTGAAGCATAAGAAGAGATATGAAAAGGAAGGGCCCAATTAGACCCTCTCAAGATAGGTGATATAGATAGCCTTTTCTTCAGTTCTGAAAATGTTTCCTACCATTTATCTATCCAAACAAATTGTGCATCTTTCATCAGTAAAGTAAATAGAGGGGATTCCAACTTGGAAAAATTTTCTATGAATCTCCTATAAAACCTAGCATGGTTGAGAAAACTTCTTACCTCTTTCTGTGACCTAGGAATAGGAAAATTTTAAATTACCTTTATCTTGGCTGGATCTACCTAGATTCCTGCAGCAGAGATAAAATGTCCCAAAACTACACCTTCGCTCTTCATCATGTGACATTTTTCAGTGCTCAGGGATAGGTGTGTATGTTCACAGTGTTTCAGAACTTTTTCCAAGTTCTTCATATCTTTATAAAAACTGTTACCATATGGAGTGAAATCATCCATAAAAATTCCATGCAATCATGTTAATGTATTTGTAACTTCGAAATGTATTCATTCATATATCTTATGTATTGTACGCTGATGTTTATTTCGGGATGTGTCTATGATGTACTTGAGTCATGTCATGCCCCGATGTTCCTATCAGGAGGTTCTGTAATGTAAACAAGGCATGCCAATTCTTTGTGGGTAACCCTCCCATTGATCAAGGGTTAAAGTACCTGCATTTTTGGGGCACTAGGGTTATTAGACTCTCCTAGAGAAGTTGGCCCTAGTAGCTTATTGTCAAGTCAGGAATTAGTATAAATAGAGAGTGAGCCTCTCTATTTATCATGCACTCACTCACACTCAGTTGTAGTGCATAGCTGAGGAAGTAGAAGACACTAGGTATAGGAAGAAAGAGGCCACTGCTATCAGGAGATCATCTTACTATTTTGGGGTTTTACTTTTGGTGTTGATTCTATCTCTAAGGAAGTTGTGGGATTTTCTCCATTTATGGTTACCCCAAGGAAAAACACTGTGTTCATTGTCTCTTGTGTTTGATTTCTATTCTTGTTATTCTCTTAGTTAAAGATCCCAATATAATGCTAGCTTAATGTTAAAAATCTAACATGGTATCAAAGCTAACCTGAGAAGAAGACACTGTGCAACTACGGAAACTAGGGATTCCTACTTTGTGGATCTCTCTCCGTAGATTTTCAGAAAAATAAGGTTGGATTAACTCCCCTCCCTATGTTCGGGTACACAGGGTACTCCCAAAAGACCAAACACCTTTAGATACTACTTCACACAAATAGATCACAGATCAACACACCAATGTTTGTCATGTGGTTAAAACCCTCGAGAGGGAAACAGTCCACGGCCCCAGCCAAATAGCTACTTGGAGCAATTTATTATGCAAAATAAAGAAAGTTACATGAGATTCTCATAATCGATCAACTAGCCAAGGACCCTCTATGCTCTTTAAATAGAGATCATAAACCAATTGGGTGTTAAGCCACAGATCAATGGTAGGTATGATCTAAGAGAAGCTGAACCGTCAGATCACTCTATGTCTAGAACATATTGTGACCATTGGATTAGAATATTTAAAAATGCATACTAATGCATACTAAAGAAACACACTTTTACCTAACGGATATATTACACAAGTTGATCTTAACTAACTCCTAAGTGTCTAAATATCCTAACATCCCCCCTTAAGAACAACTTGGGATAGGATTGAAGGATTTACAAAAGTGACACTATTAGGAGAAGGAAGGAGGCATTAGAGCCTATCCCCCCTTAAGGACACATTCCTGAACTCCTAACATAGACCGAAGTTTAGAAAACTTTGCTTCTGTAAGAGACTTGGTGAAGATGTCTCCAACTTGATCATCTGTAGGGAAATAAAGAACTTCAATAACACTATCATGAACACAATTTCTGATGAAGTGCATGTGTAGCTCAATGTGTTTGCTGTGCTGATGTAGAACTGGATCTTTGGAAAGCTTGATGGCACTTTGATTGTCGCACCAAAGTGGAGTAGGCTGCTGCTGCTTGAATCCAAACTCTGAAAGGATCTGTCGAAGCCATAAAGCTTCCTGACTGGCATTAACTGCGGCTCAATATTCTGCTTCTGCTGAAGAAAGAGCAAAATCTTGTTGTTTCTTACAAGCCCAAGTGACAGGTCCAAATCCTAGACTGAAAACATAACCTGCAGTAGAATTTCTATCATCAGGATCGCCGACACAATCTAAATCAGTGAAACCAACCAACAAAGGTTTCCATGCTATACTGTAATGAATCCCAAACTGAATTGTACCTCGAATATATTGAAGTATTCTTTTTGCTGCTTTCCAGTGACTTTCATGAGGAGTTTGCATATAACGGGAAACATGACCAACGGCAAAGGAAAGGTTAGGATGGGAATGAGTCAAGTATAAAAGACTACCAACAAGATGACGATACAAGGTGTCATATACTTCAGGGGAAGCACAAGTGGTAGAAAGTTTGACTCCAAACTGAAAGGGAGAAGGGGTTGGTTTACAATCTTCCATGTGGAAGCGACGAAGAAGGTAACAAGCATACTTAGACTGGAAAATAAAGATTCCTTCTTTGGTTTGTAAGACTTGGAGACTAAGAAAATAATGCAAATGTCCTAAGTCTGACATTTCAAAATTTTGCTTAAGACTGGATTTCACATGGGTTATAAGTTTAGGGTCACTACCAGTAAGGATAAGATCATCAACATAAAGAGCAAGTATGATGAGATGGTTTCCTACTTTCTTGGTATAGACATTGGGGTTAAAATGGCATCTAGAAAAACCAGTGTCAAGGAGAAAGCTATCCATTTTGGCATACCAAGCTCTAGGATCTTGCTTAAGGCCATATAAGTATTTCTTAAGGAGACAAACAAGGCTAGAGTTATTCTAAACATATCCAGGAGGTTGTTCCATGTAAATTTCCTCATGTAAATCACCATGTAAGAAGGCAGACTTGACATCCATTTGATGGATTTCCTAGTTATGTAAGGCTACAAGGGAAAGAACAAGGCAGATGGAGTTCATTTTTGCTACAGGGGAAAAGGTTTCATTGTAGTCAATCCCTTCAGCTTGGGAAAAACCTTTGGCAACTAACCTTTCCTTAAGTCTTTCAACACTTCCATCTTATGCATACTTAGTTCTGTAGACCCATTTACACCTGACAAGTTTTATTCCTTTTGGAAGAGGAACAAGATCCCAAGTATCATTTGCCATTAAGGAACGATATTCTTCATCCATAGCTGCATCCCAATCTGGATTTCCTGAAGCTTCTGCAAAAGTTTCTGGATCATGATTCTTAGAAGCTTGAGCCAAAAGAGAAGAGGCTTGCTGAAACTGAGAATGTGTTCGACGTTGATCTCTAGGATCACCGGCAAGATCACCAGCTGCTTCACATGTTGAACGGACCCATTGAGGAAGTATTGGTGCTGGTGCAATTGGAGGAACATGAGCAGGAGGAGGTGGATTTTCATCCTCACTATCATCATCAAAAACTAAATGTTTGGAAACCTATCAAGGAAGCTAGAAGAAGAAGAAGAAGAAGGCACAATCACTGAATCAGGCTCGCAGGCCAAAGATGGCACACCCACCAAGTTACGCTCGCAGGCCAAGAGATTTTCATCAAATTTAACATCTCTTCTAATGATTATATCATGAGAATGTGGATAAAGAAGTCTATAACCTTTTACATCTTCATAATATCCAACAAATATGCACTTTTCACTTTTAGGCTGCAATGCTTTCCGTTTTTCATCCGGAATGTGATCCCATGCTTCACAACCAAACACACGAAAGTGATTTACATCTGGTTTAATTTTACTCCATGCTTCTTCCGGTGTTATACCCTGTAAACTATGTAATTTGCACAATTTATGGCCTCAGCCCAATATTGAAGACTTAGTCCCCTATATTGGATCATACAATTAGCCATTTCTTTTAAAGTACGGTTCTTCCTTTCATCTACACCATTTTGTTGTGGTGTATATGGAACAGTGTGCTGTTGTTGGATTCCTTTTTCAGTGCAAAAAGTAGTGAACTTGTTGTTAACATATTCTCCTCGATTGTCAAATCTTAACTTAATAATTTGATGACCAGATTGTTTTTCAACAAGAGCCTTATAGGCTAAGAACATGTTAAATACTTCACTCTTAAGTTTTAGGAAGTAAACCCAAGTGCATTTGGAGTAGTCATCAATGAAATTTAAGAAATATTTGAAACCAGAAAATGAAGCAGATGGAAGAGGGCCACACAAGTCACTATGCACAAGCTCCAAGGGAACTGAGGTGTGCCAAGAAGCACATTTGTCAAAACTGTCCCGATGATGTTTTCTGAGTACACAACTGGAACAAACACCATCCTTGCAAGATACCAGTGGAAGACCAGTCACCATATTGTCTTTACATAGTTGTTGCAATGAGCGATAATTTAAGTGACCAAATTGGTCATGCCAAAGTTTGCTCAAGTTATCACTATGAGCAACAAAAACTGAAGGAAAAGGTGATGACCCAAAGTTGTTAAAATTGTACAACCTAGTAATATCATCAACAGTTCTAGTAGAAAGGATATTTTGAGGATTTTTAAAATCCTTGATTACAACTTGGTGAGGTGTAAACGTCACAGTTTTACCTTCACCTGAATGAGTAATTTGATAGACTGATAACAAATTGCAGGAAATTTTTGGAACACATAGTACATCACTGAAATGACCATTTTCTACTAGAACTGTTCCAGATCCTACAACACTTAGAGATCTATCATCACCAACAAATATTTGTTTGGTGTTACATTCATGCATAGTAGAAAACATGGCTTTATCCTTAGCCATATGATAATATGCTCCAGAATCAATGAGCCATTCAATTGAAGTAGAAGAAGAAGATGCAGTATAAAAGTAACAAGAAGCACAAAGTGCATGTCCATGAGAGTTAGATTTTGAAGACGAATCTAGGCTGATGTGGTGCTTCTTCATTACCTCTTCCAAGGCTGCCATCTTCTTAAAACACTTAGATTCATCATGATTATCTTTCCCATAAAAATTGCAATGACACTCAGTCTTATTTCCTTTTTGATTGGATCCTTTGTCATTTGTTAAAGAAGGAGTTGACTGAGAGGGTTTGGGACCCTTGTTGTTTTTCTTATTATTGTGAAAAATCTGTTTCTTGGGAGGCTTGGACTTTTCTTTCTGTTGGGACAATAAGTCTTTCCCAGATGTATCTGCATTTTTAATTATTCCAAGATGAATGAGCTTATCTTGCTCTCTAATTAAGGAATCACAAAAGGATTCAAGGCTAGGCTCTTGATAGCTAGCTGTAGTCAAGGATTCTTTCATGGAGTAGAATGTAGATACAAAAACAGAATATGCAGGTCCAAGTTTGGAAAGAATATGATAAATACATTGTTTTTCTTTTTTCTTAATCTTGCATTCTGCACATAAGAGTCTAAGAGTTTTATACTTAGATAAATAGTCTTGAATGCATGAAAAATCATTTGGATTTAAGGAAAGCAACTCATTCTCAAGTTGATGACCCTGAATTTCATTGTGTTTACCAAACACAGATTCCAACTTTTCCCAAGCTTTATCAGGTTCATCAATGCCAGATATGTGGAATCGCAAATCAGTAGAGATTGGCATCCCAATCAATCCACGAGCTTCATCACATCTATTTGCCCATTTAATTTTCTTGTCATCATCAGTAGGTTCTGTTTCTTTCCCTGAGGTTATCCTGAAAATTCTTTTACTTTGTAGAACATCTTCCATACAAGATTTCCATGAGAAATAGTTAGAACTTGTAAGTATAATATCCCAACAGGTGGCCATACTATAAAATAATGGTTGAAAGAATAGAAACTAACTGTCCAAATGCAAGGAGCTCAAAAAAATATGCGGTTTTAAAAAAAATGGCACTTAAAATGGATTCTGGATGATGAAGTTATGCTTGATCAAAGAAAATGTTGAAGATGTCCCCAATAGTGATGTGGCAGATATTAACTTGACCAACTAAAAAAAGAAGCCCCCTCTTCCCAAAATCAACCTTACTTTTTCCATACTTTTACATACCTTTTAAACTAAGCTCACTTGGTCCAACGTTGCTTTACACCTTGATAAGTCTTAAGTTCAAGTCTTATCAAGCTACTTTTTAGTGCATGCAATTTCTATTTTCAAGTTACTTTATTGTAAAAGTGCATCTCACATAAATAAAACAAAATAAAAGTGAGTCACTTAATTCTTTTAATTTATTTCCACACTATTTAAAAGTCACATTATTGTAAAAGTGAACATCACTTGGTATAACAACAAACCTTACATGGTATCAGAGCATAGGTCTCAGTTTCAATTCCCCCGAGCTACGTCAGAGGCGGGGGGGTGGAGGATCAGGGACCTCCATATGGTATAACCACCGCACCTCTGGGGATATAAA
>LPNX010584453.1:55609-106353 GCA_001517045.1 Pseudotsuga menziesii
ACCTTACACCCTATGGCACATCTTTCTGTCGAAGCAGAATCCAATTCTGAGTTTTTTCAGTTTTGGACTCGACACTACTGCCGAAAATTAGGGCTTTCCATAGAAGTGGAATTTTTCAGTGATCCCAGGCTTGGATTGATCTCTTCCTCAAAATCGAAGTTTAGAAATCAATATCAAAGAATTTGGCTGGACAGAACTCCAGAAAAGTCAAACCCTAATATGCTCCTGAACCAGCACTGCATAATTTCAGCTCCATATCCAGATCCAACATCTTGACCTGGTAAGATATAAATATTTTGTATTTCCATTTGAGGTTCTCAGTTAAGATGTCTCATCATACCAAGCTTTATGAAAAAGATTGAGGGAGATGATAACTTCCAAGCCTGGAAGTATAGGATCTCCCTGGTCCTAGAAGAAAGTGAGTTGGACTCCTATATTAATGAGGAGGTTCTAGTTCTAGAGGGATATGAGGCTAAGGCCTTACACAATAAGAATATGGTTATGGCAAAGACGATTATTGTTGATTCAATCAAGGATCACCTCAGAGCACATGTGTCCTCCCTAAAGACACCTAAAGCTATGTTTGATGCCCTAACCAAATTGTTTGAAGGGAAGAACATAAATCGGAAGATGACTCTAAGAAACCAACTAAAGAATGTAAAGATCCAGAATGTAGAGACCATCTAGTATTACTTTATAAGGGTCTCTCAGATCAAGGAACACCTAGAAGCAGTAGATGAAGAAGTGGAAAATGAAGAGATTGTAATGACCACATTGAATGGTCTCCCTAGATCATGGGACTCTTTTATTCAAGGAATCTGTGCTAGAAAGAAGTTAGTCAAGTGCAGTAGACTATGCAAAGAATTCTCTCAAGAAGAAGCTCGAATAGCATCTCGAGAAGAAAATATGGGAAGTGAAGATCAAGATCTCACAGTTCACTCCAAGAAAAGCACAAGAAGCTCTCATCACTCCATAGGTAAGAACTTCCACCAGAAAGATAACACTAGAAAAGACTTATCTAAATTAAGATACTATACATGTGATGAAAGAGGACACTTTGCCAAATACTGTCCTAGAAACAAGATTAACTCCCATAAGAAGAAGGGAAACAAGAGAAGACATCATGCTCATGCTGTAGAGGATGATGAACCTTCCACAAAGAGATTCAGATGAAAAAGTGATGATTCTTAAAGTGATGAAGAATATGTGTTGATCTCTGCTCTCATGAGAACTATATCACATGGAAGAAATGATTGGCTTATAGACAATGGTGCTTACAAACATATGACGGGATTCAAAGAATCCTTTGTGAAACTATCTGAACATGACTAACCTCACAAGGTGAAACTTGGGGATGACTACCGGTATCCAATAAAAGGTAGCAAGGAATCATCCTATAAGCTAGATTCTAGAAAGTCTATGAAGATGCAAGATGTATTGTTTGTACCAGGACTAAAGAAGAACCCCCTCTCCATATTTTCATTAGATGCAAAAGGCATGAGGGTTTCATTTGTAGATGGCCAAGTTCTCATGTGGCCAAAGGGAAAGACTTTTGATGATGCAGTAGTGATTGGGGAACAAGAGGGAGGTCTATACAAATTGAAGGGCCATCAAGAACAAGCTTTAGTCCATGACATAGTACAACCAAATGAGCTTTGGCATAGAAGGCTTGCACATGTGCACTATAGAGCACTACCACTTGCAAGCAAAGCTATTGAAGGTCTTCCAGAAATTCAGGCAAAACATGATGGAGTCTACAAAGGATGTGTGAAAGGAAAGAACACAGAGAAGTCATTTCCAAGTAGCGAGAGCAAGGCAAAAGGAATATTGGAAATCATTCACTCTGATGTATGTGGTCCAATGTCATCAAGTTCATTAAGCGGGTATGTATACTATGTTTCTTTTATTGATGATTTTTCTAGGAAGACATGGATTTACTTCATGAAGAACAAAGATGAAGTATTCAGCAAGTTCAAGGAATTCAAATCCTTGATCAAGAACCACACAGAGAACAAGATCAAGACCTTTCAATCAGACAACAGTGGAGAATTCACTTCAAATGAATTCAAAGCATTATGCAAAGATTCAAGTATTAAGAGGGAGTTAACTACTCCATATAATCCACAACATAATGGGGTAGCAGAATGAAAGAATTGAATGATCATGGAAGCTGCAAGGGATATGCTTCATGATCAAAATATTCCCATACATCTATGGGAAAAAGCTACCAAAACAACGGTGTATGTACAGAACTATAATCCACATAGAGTACTCAAGAACAAGACACCTGAAGAAGTCTTTTTCGGCAAGAAACTAGAATTCAGCCATCTCAGAATATTCAGTTGTCCAGTGTACATACACATTCCAAAAGAAAAGAGGACAAAGTTAGATCCTTCAGGAAAGAAGGGTATATTTGCGGGATACTCTGAAAGCTCGAAGGATTATAGAATATACTTCCTTGGATTCAAGAAGATTGATATCAGCAGGGATGTAACATTTGACGAAGACTCAGCTTACAACAAATCCAGAAAGAGACCTGTTGAAAAACGTGAAGAAATAGAAGCACCCAGAATTCATGACATAACCATGAATGAAGAATATCAAGAAGAATATCGAGAATTTGAAGAACCTCAAGAACTTGTAGATCCACCTCAGGAGAAGAATCCTCATAAGAGGAAACCTGCTTGGGTATGAGAAGTTATCCAAGGTGCAGAAAGATATGGGGCTCCAGAAGAGAATCACAGAGAAAGAAAGAGGATAAGGTCTTTCTCTAGATATGTAGCATTATTATGTGATTTCATCGATAAAGAACCTTCCAATTATGAAGAAGCGATAGAACGGAAAGAATGGAAGGATGCTATGATTGAAGAGTATCAATTGATCATGAAGAATGATGTTTGGGATGTTGTCCCAAGACCAGAAGGGAATTCGGTTGTAACTTCCAAATGGATCTACAAGATCAAGCATGCTGCAGATGGTAGCATAGAAAAATATAAAGCAAGATTTGTTGCTCATGGTTTCTCCCAGAAAGAAGGAATAGACTATGAAGAAACTTTTGTACCTATAGCCAGATACACTTCCATCATATCAGTACTTTCTCTAGCTACAGTGATAAAATGGAAGATACACCAGAAGGATGTCAAGACTGCTTTCTTAAATGGTGTAGTGGAAGAGGAAGTGTATGTGGAACAACCACTTGGTTTTGAGACATATGACATGGAGTCTCATGTGTGTAGATTGAAGAAAACCCTGTATGGTTTGAAATAAGCAACAAGGACATGGTACGACAGAATTAACAGCTTTCTATCTAGTTTGGACTTTATAAAAAGTAAAGCAGATTCCAACCTTTACTACAAGGTTGAATATGGAAACCTAGTGATGCTCCTACTATATGTAGATGATCTGTTTGTAACAGGTATGGATGGGTTGATTGCTGATACGAAGAGGAAGCTTGCTACTGAGTTTGAAATGAAGGACTTGGGTATGATGCATTATTTTCTAGGCATGGAGGTGTGGCAGAATGTAGATGGAATTTCCCTGGGACAAGGGAAATATATAGTAGAGATACTGAAGAGGTTCAGGATGATGGAATGCAAGGCCATGAAAACACCTATGGCATCGAAACTAAAGCTATTGAGTGATGCTTCATCAGAAGTTGTTGATTCCATGATGTATCATCAGATGATTGGGTCCTTGATGTACCTGACGAACACGAGACCAGATATCTTCTTTGCTGTGAACACCTTGAGCCATTTCCTGACAGATCTGAGACATGTTCACTTGATTGCTGCAAAGAATATTCTGAGGTACCTAAGGGGTACAATTGATTATGGGCTCAAGTATGAGGCGAATCAAAAGGTTAACCTACAGGTTTATGTTGATTCAGATTGGGTAGGAAGTGCCATCGATAGGAAGAGCACTTCAAGGTGTTGCTTCAGTATGGGATCAGGTGTGATCTCTTGGTTTAACAAGAAGCAATCCTATGTGGCACTAAGTACAGCTGAAGCAGAGTATGTCGCCGCTTGTTAGCTAGTTGTGAGGCAGTATGGCTAAGGAAGCTACTATATGATTTATTTGATCTCTAGTTGGATGCTACTTGTATATATTGCAACAACTAGAGTTGTGTGAAGTTGTCCGAGAACTTGGTGTTCCATGACAAGTCGAAGCATATCAAGATCAAGTATCACTATATCAGGGATATGGTGTAGAGAGTAGCAGTGAAGCTCTAGTATGTTGCGATGGATGAACAAATAGCTGATGTATTGATGAAGCCATTAGCCAAAGTGAAGTTTGAGCACTTCAGGGAGAAGCTTGGTGTTCTCCAAATCAAGGTTCCTTCCAAGGGGAAGTGATGAGTCCGTGAGCCATTATGACATCGTGAGAGGATTAGTTCTTTCCATGGTCAGATGTAAGGGCTGAGCCATTCTGTAATGGTGAGAGGATTGGTTCCTTCCATGTCATATATGGCTACTGAGCCATTCTGATATGACTGTAGGATTGGTTCCTACATGATCAGATATAAGGGCTATTTCCATTCTTGGAATGGAGGTGCCTGGGAAATTACTGGGATTACTCAGTCTAGTACTGAGGACCATTCTGATATGACTATGGGATATGTTCCCACATGATCAGATATGAGTGCATGGCTATTTTGATGTGATTGAGGGATGTGTTCCCACTTGATCAGATATAAGGGCAAAATCCATTCTCTAGGAGAATGGAGGAACCTGGTCAGTTACCAGGAACCCTCAACCTGGGGTTGAGATCCTTTCTAGCAAGGTTGTAGGATGTGTTCCTGCTTGGTTGGATGTAAGTGCAGAGCCTTTCTAGCAAGGTTGCAGGATGTGTTCCTGCATGGTTGGATGTAAGTGCATATCCTTTCTAGAAAGGTTGCAGGATGTGTTCCCGCATGGCTAGATGTAAGTGCAGAGCCTTTCTAGCAAGGTTGCAGGATGTGTTCCCGCATATCTGGATGTAAGTGTAGAGCCCTTCTAGAAACGTTAAAGGACATGTTGCCGCATGGCTAGATATAAGTTTTGAGCCTTTCCGATAGGGTTTTGGGATGTGTTCCTACATGATCAGATGTGAGTGCTGGGCCTTTCTGACAGGGTTTTGGGATGTGTTCCCACATGGTTGGATGTGAGTGATGGGTGTGCCTTTCTAACATGGTGTTGGATGTGTTCCTCTCATGGTCAGATGTAAGTGCTGGGCAGGCCATTCTGACTTAGTGTCAGATATAAGCGCTAAATAATACCTACATGGAGGTTAGGCATACAACTAGCATGAAAAAGGGATGGCTCTGTAGAACTTCTTGTGATGAGAAGAATCATGAGATAGCACCCATGATGATGATCCAGTGATGATGATCCAGTGATGATGATCCAACAGTGATGATCTAGATTGAGTGATGATCCAGATCTAGTGATGATGCCCTAGTGATGATCCAGATCCAGTGATGATCCAGATCTGAAGATGAAGATGACTTGAAGATGATGAGGACTTGATGATGATTGAGATGATACAGAGAAGAAGACTTGCGGTAATAAATTGTTTCAAGAGAATACCTTCCTAGTTAAGAGGGAGTGTTAATGTATTTGTAACTTCAAAATGCATTCATCCATATATCTTATGTATTGTACCCTGATGTTTATTTCGAGATGTGTCTGTAATGTACTTGAGTCATGTCATGCCTCAATATTCCTATCGGGAGGTTCTGTAATGTAAACAAGTCTTGTCAAGTCTTTTTGGGTAACCCTCCTATTGATCAAGGGTTAAAGTCCCCATAGTTCTGAGGCACTAGGGTTATTAGACTGTCCTATAGAAGTCAGCCCTAGTAGGTTATTGTTAAGTCAAGAATTAGTATAAATAGAGAGTGAGCCTCTCTATTTATCACACACTCACTAACACTCAGTTGAAACACATAGCTGAGGAAGAAGAAGACACTGAGGCTAGGAAGAAAGAGGCTACTACTGTCAGGAGATCATCTTACTGTTTTGGGGTTTTACATTTGGTGTTGATTCTATCTCTGAGGAAGTTGCGGGGTTTTCTCCATTTATGGTTTCCTCGAGGAAAAACACTGTGTTCATTGTATCTTGTGTTTGATTTCTATGCTTGTTATTCTCTCAGTTAAAGATCCTAATATAATGCTAGCTTAATGTTAAAAATATAACAAATCATTTACCATTTTAGAGAAAATCTCGATTACAGCCCGCTAAAATGTAGCTGGCGCATTACACAACCCAAAAGGAAGCACCCTGTATGCAAGGGTTCCCCAAGGACATGTGAAGGTGGTTTTGTCTTGTTCTTCAAGGGTAATATGGATTTGGTTATATTCACTAAAACCATCCATGAAAGAAAATAATCAATTCCCAGACAGGGTGTCTAAAACCTCATCGATCAAAGGAAAAGAGAAGTGGTCTTTCTGTGTTGCTTTATTCATTTCTCTGTAATCTACATAGACTTTCCATTTTCCATTTTACTTAGGTACAATCACTAGTGGGGAAACCCACTCATTGTCTGAAATATGATAAATAAGGGCCTACCTCTAAAAGTTTTTGGATTTTCTCCTTCACGATATCTCTCAAATTCAGGCTCATTCTACATTGAGGTTGGAGTAAGGGATTTGAATATTTATTAATATAAATATGGAGAGTACATAGTTCTAAGGGGATACCCCTCATGTCTGTATATTCCCATGCAAAATCCCCCTTATGATGTTTCAGCAGTGTAACGAGACATTTGAGTTCATCGGCTTTGAGATTAGGATTGATGTTCAATGGTTTCCCTTGTTCAATTTCTACTAGAACACTCTTTGAGTTATCGATTAATTGAATTATTTTAGTGATACTGATTAAGGATTCTTCTGTAAGTTATTCATGTTCTTTTTCTTTTAATGCGATGTTTAGGATCCGATATGCTCGTTTAGTGATAGACGTAGGATCGCTAATGAAATTACAGATGGTGTCATCTTTAGTTTTTGTTTTAAAAGACAACGCTCTCCAATTTTTAATAATGGTTGAATATATTACTCCTCCTCTAAATCCATCCATAATGGAATTTTAGAATCTAGGCTCAGTCTGGTTGGAGGATATAAAGTCAGGTTTTTACTGGAAATTCCATAAAAAATCATTATGGACCCCAATCTACAGCTAATGTATGCAACTGTTGTAGCCAACCATGACCTTCTTAAGATCAATGGGTGTCCCCCCAACTGTGACTTAGGATATAAAACAAAAAAGTCTGTAGTGTACTCCCATGATTCAATGGATACTACTAGGTCATCTAAGATTCCTTCTAGTTTGGTAGTGGACCTATCAGCCATTTCTAGTGTGGTTGGGGTAGGCTTGATATCAACAAGTCCTAGTTTCTTTACATTATCAATGGTCATAAAATTTATTGAAGGGCCTAAGTCAACCAAAACATTAGAGATTTGTATCTTCCCAATACATACTATAACAATGGGGTTACCTAGGTCATCGTATTTAGCTAATGGGACTTTCCCATTCATCAGTTCAGATAAATTCCCCACTACATGCATTGTAGGAGGACCCTTAGGCTTCCTTCCTGTTTTTTTACAACTAGGTATTTAATAGTTTTGGCATAGATAGGTGCATCATGTAGAGCTTGTAATAGTGGAATTCTTACATAAATAATTTTCAACTATCCGAGAAGGTTGAAACTAGAATGTTACAGGGCCTTTTGCAAGGTTAATCATTCAGGATACGGTGGTACTCTTAAATACTGTGTAATTTGAGTCTTATTACTTGTCTCGACAAGTGTTTCAATTAATGTTTCCTCATGTATCCCAATCGATGTTTCAATTGGTGTTTCAACATCCTCAATAATGGGGATCGTTGAATTGAATGAATTTTCAAATTGTAGATTCATTCCTTCGTCAGTCATAGAGGATGTAACATACTCAATGGATATTGGTTCCACTACCCTCCTTGATCGTAAGTCTAAATTATTGCAAAAGAGAGGGGAAATGGAATAAGATGGAATGCTGGAAATTTTGAATTATTGTACCGCATTATTGTTAGGATCGGGGTTAGGTTGAGATGACAGTTGAGGATAGAGTGGTGCACCCATTGGTGTAGAATTATTTGGGAGTTATAGATATGGTTGTTGATACTTTGGATAGGATGGTTGATTATGGGAAAATTGGTTCCTTGGTAAAATATTTTCTCCATCCCGGAGACCAAGGGGCTTATAGGTTTGGATGCGCCGTCCATGAATTCTAAGGGTTCAGATATTGTACTGCAGGTTATGAATCCTGGCGCAACTATGTATTAGGATATGAGTATTGTGGAGGAAATTTATTATTAACATTATTCATGGAATTGAAAGGTGTAGGCTCAGAATTCATACCCAAAATTTGAGGTTTCCACGACTTCTTCTGTGAAATGAAACAAGCCTACTCTATGTCTACAGTGGATGCTTGAAAGACTACTTTGGCCTTTAGAGGTGAGGGGTGTTGGCATGATACTGACAAAAAAAACCTAGTTAACAGGGGTTCCACTCTGTCGATGCTCAACACACCTCGATCTCCCTGAGCATCGGCCCAGACAGGTTTTACTCTGTCCAGCAACACCCACATACAAGATGAGGTATCACCCGAGATGTTCAAGGGAGAGCTGTCGGAACCAAGTTTCCATAGTATAGAGGAGGGTCGTGGCATCAGAAATTCATCAACTTAATTTCCAGATCTATTTTACTTGCTGAATCATGTTGCATTTAGTCATTCATCATTCATCATTTCAACAGATCTACTAGTGGGAATAACAGATCTAAAAGATGATAGCATTCATAAGCAAAAAGCATTGCATTATTCTTTCATATGTAGATCTATTCATCATTTAGCATCATAATCATAGTAGTGTAAAAAAGTAAAATAAAAGGGGCAATAAAAGCTCAGATCAATCCACATCACATCATATTAAGCCCACAAAAAAAATCGCAGATCAAAACAGACACCAATCCAGTATCACTGTGTCTAATATTACATCCAGTATTCACTCTTTTCTCTCTATCTCGCTATATCTCTCTCGCTGTCTATTCTTACATGCATAATTGTTCTATTTATAGGATTGCACCTTTACATTCAAGGTCCACTTCTAACAAACTTCTAACAAAATTCTAACTAATTTAACCACTAAGGACCAATATTTCAAAGAAATGGTCAATGAGTACAAAAAGTGACATAAAAATATAGAAAGTGGACTATTTTATGCCTATTGTGCTATCTCTATATTGGAAATCATTGCGTGAGTATGCACAACATCCTAGATTTTGCGCAACTCACTTACCTCCAACCCCTTGCCAACAGGCCCCCAACACAGTACTGTGGCTCATCCTCAAGCCACGTCTGCTGGACATGGTGTAGCCAGGAACCTGAAGGGTGAAAAATTTCTTGTAGGGAGCGATGTGCCACTTCTATGAACTTTCCAACATATGCAGTTGGATGCAACTACCTCCTCCAAGGTCAAATGCTGCTAACTGGGGCACCCTTCTATAGTTTCGTGTCCTTCAGTGCCATCATACTCTGGAATCCATGAATACTACATCATTCGCTATTTGTCGTCACTCTTTGGGAAGTGTCCTACTAGTCGACAATTGTCTGCAGCTACAAATTCTGACGCCAGTCCTGCTTCCGCATCCTTTCCCTTCCTCGTATTCAGGCTCAACCCAGGATTCCTGAAGTCGACCTGGTTCCTTGTTCGTATAGACTTTTCCAAGTGGTGAAAGAACTCTGGTCCCATCTGGATTCCTCATGGGTGTCTTATTCTGCGCCTCAGATCAACTGGAAGAAATATAGCCAAGGACAAATTTTCCAAATACTTCCATCTCGGGAAACCTAACCCACATACTTGCAACTTCTTCATCATTTTTTGTTGAGATATAATTCTCACTCACAGTCTGCCCAGTATCAAGGGTATCCTTCATTTCCCCTTAGATGGTCGCTTCCTTACATAGTGGAGCTCCCTTAAATTACCCAGCCCATCCCTCCTACAACTTTTCTCAATGCAGCACTTCCTAATGGTGTTCGCTCAACTACCAGTCCTCGGTTTATAACACCATATTCGTCTCATATGCCATCATGAATCACTCGAGTGCTTCATTATGACTAAATCATTCATTTATGTGCCAAATACGCAGCCAATTCTACCACCCTACCTCTGAGATATGCTATCATTAGACGTGACATCAACCATGTCGTCATTTAACTCTTTGACAGTCGTTATTGAGTATTGATGTGATTTTCGATCACCGTCACGGTTTCTTCTGTACAATGTGAGCCACTCACTCTTGCATGGAAACCTCCTATCACACAACCCTTTCCATTTTTTGGCATATCCCCCTCTCCTTAGTGCAATCCCATTCCCTTAGCGCAGCCCCATCTTCGCGCACAACCTTTTCCTGGCGCGCAACCTCTTCCTGGCGCACAACCTCTTCCTACCGCGCAACCTCTTCCTGGTGCACAACCTTTTCCTGGCTAATTAGATACTTATTACTGAGTCAACTACCCCTAATCTTGCACGACCCCTGCTTTTAGGTGTACCCTTCCTTTTTCTATCTATCCCATCTCTCTCGCTTTTTTTTTAGTGCACAGTGCTTCAGGCATTACACAGTCCATCCCCCATTCGAAAGGGATTAAAGCAGTTGTCATTCACAATATTTGGCAGTACCACTCCATCTAACTACTGTAATTGAATTGTACTCATAGAGGTAATAGAATTGATAAGATATGGGCCAATCCAGTGTGTTTGTAGCTTACCCAGATGCTTCAAGAATTTCTGTCATATAATAGCACCAAATCTCCTTGCTGAAATTGTTTGTTCTTTATGCGGTGATCATGTCACACCTTCTGTCAATATTTATCAATGTGCTAGTGGAAACCTAAAATGAAAGGGTTTTCATCCAGTTGTATCAGTTCTTCCATGCACTCGTTTAGCCCAGCATCATCATACATTCCGGTCGTAGTGACAATGCACAGGATGGGAACAATGTATTCCATAGGAATCACCACCTCTCACCCATAGACTAGTTTGAACTGTGTTTGCACTGTCAATCTCTTACATGTGGTGTGATAGGCCCACAGTACTACAGGAATCTTCAGATCCCAGTCATCTTGGTTAGTGTTACATACCTTGGTAAGTGCGTGCTCTAATATCTTGTTGAATGCCTCCATCGTTCCATTCTTTTGTGGATGGTATGGTGTAATTTTCTTTTGCTGAACCTATAATTATTCTATAAACACTCTTACTGTTTGGTTGATAAAATGACTACCTTGATCACTCATCAATATTCTTGGGAACCCAAACTATGCACCATATTCTCAAATAAAATTTTGGCTGTCGTCCCAACAGCGCAGTCCACAACTGGTGCAACCTCTTCCCACCTTGTCTGATATTTCCGTCGTAGTGATTATGTAGCATGCACCATTTCTTTTCCAAGGTGCGTTGATCAGACCCATGAATTCTGCCTCCCATTTATCAAAAGTTTGCAGAGTTACCTGGGGTATGAGAGACATCTCATCCTACAGCAATGGTTTCCCAATGCGTTGACATACATCACAGCTCTTCGCATAACCTGCCGCATCATTATGAAGAATGGGCCAGCAAATCCCTATACGAAGCACCTTCCATGTAGTATCCCAACTTCCATAGTGTCCCCCAGCCACGCGAGCATGGGATTCTTCCAAAATATGTTGTTGTTCATGTGGGAGGACACATCGCCTCAACATTTTATCAGGTCCCATCTTATACAAGTGTCCAATAATCAATTGAAAGTTAGAAGATTTAATCACCAACTGCTTCTTTTGACTCGTGGAAAGTTCTTCTGGTGTGACTTCGGTTTCCAAGAACTGGATTATTGGAGCATGATGGTCATCTGCCATTTCCACTTGAAACAACTGTGCATTAGGCAGTCCATCTTCAATGTTAGTAGGTTCCTCACCCATCTCAATTCTTGACAAATGATCGAGGCTAGCATTCAAGCGGCCCATCTTTACTATGATCTCAAAATCAAATTCCTGAAAGAGAAGTAGCCATCTGCATATATTCCCCCCCAACATAGGCTTATTGACCAGATACTTCATAGCTGAATGGTTAGTAACTATGACCTCCTAGAAGATGATGCCTTAATTTCTGCAGTGCATAGACCATCTCTAGCCCTTCACTCTCTATGGTTGTATAATTTTTTTTTGCGAATGATAGATTCTGACTCACAAAATAAATAGGGTGATCCAAGTCGTCATTGCCTGGATGTGTAAGCATTACTCCTAGCGCAACATAAGATGCATCTACATGAACATGGAACTCCTTGTTCCAATCGGGAAATACAATTATTGGCGCATAATCCATTTTATGTCACAGCCCCTCTTAGCCAATCGATCTTGACTCACTAAGAGGGTGTGCAACACCATCTAGAAACCTTTCAAGGGCTTGGACAACTTGATGTTTACTAACATACTATGCCTACCATTATGTAGAAACATGTTTATCTTTACTTAGACATTTTTACACAATTTCAAAAGATAGAAGAAAGTATAGAAGTCTACGGGTTTCCTAATGCAGAGCCCGTCTTTTATATTTTCACAAGTATAATAAATGGAGGTGCCACAAATTGAACACTCTATGGGTGTGCACCCAACCTGGCTAAAACACACACTTTTACAAAACTAGAAAATGCACAAGTCAACCTCCATGGAGCGACTAATTTGGCTGCCGAAACGACTGTTGCAAACCCTCACCATTTGCTGCTGTTGAAATGCATTAAATCGTGAAAACGTTCCTCTGACCGAACTTAGCCACCAGCCCTAGTTCATCTAATCACTATGCTAAAAATGGCTTGTTTGTGGAATGCCTACACGGATGCCTCAAAAATAGATGTGTGCTTTAGCCAAGCTCAATGTCTACATGAACTATTCCTTGCCTTAGCGACCTCCCGAGTCAACTGCTGCTCCTTTGGATTTCTCCCTTGTCTTGGATAAGCTGTCTTCTTTCCTTGGTGCCTCCTTTATTTATAGGAGTGATTGGAAAGTATCTTGATCCACTTAACCTTTTGTCCACTTAGCCAACTCATCGTTTTTCTACTTTGTTAATGTGGCTAAGGGTTCACTTAGCCAACACGCCAACGTCAACCTTACTGAATCCCCATCGGTTCACTTGCCATGCGTGCCCTTGGTCCACTTTCTCTAATGCTTCTAAGGAATGCGCTCCAACACCAACGCTGGGTCGCGCGCCTGTCAGCTTTGCCGGAGCACCCATCCAAAATGCTCGTCATTTGTCTTTCCATTGCACGTGCCCATCGGTACCTCGCCATTGCATGCACATCTGCCAGTCGCACTGTCAAAGCGCTCTTCCTTCCTGAGCACTCCTTTGTCTATGCACTTAGCCTACTCATGCACCCATTCATTGCACTTCTTCCTACTGCATGCTCAAGGGTCGTGCACCCAAAGGGCTGCATGCCCATTCGTCGCTTGGATGTTCATCATGCGGAGCACCTGTTTTCGTCACTTGAGCGCTCCTATCCAGAACACCCACTTTCGAAGTGCGCTAAGGCGCTTTCTCCAAAATGCTCGCCTCTCCATCATTTCCAAGTGCTCTTGTTCAAGCGCTTGGCTTGGAAGTGCACCACACTCCCAGTGCTCCATGTCAGTGGTGAGTGTGGGAATTTTCCCTTGCCAAGTGGGATCACTACCTTTTCCAAATTGTTCATGCCACCTTGCCAAGGTGCACTAACACCTGGAGTGCACTGGAAAACATGGCTGTGACAGCCTCCCCCACTTAAACTATTGGTTGTCCTCAGCAACGTCAGCCACCACTACCGTCTCACACCAATAGGCTAAAACCATCATCATATGTAGTTTTTCCTGTACACTAGTCTTCGTTTCCTTCTTCTCTGCATGACTCAGGTGATCATTCTATTTCATCATTTTTCTTGGTCACTTCCTCTAGTCTTCTTGGCAAAATATTTCATGGGTGAATGAAGACACCACCTTCATCCACAGTTGGCTTCATTCCGGATTTACTCTTTCTGCAAGACCCATGATATATCTACATTCTCCAAGGGTAGCGACTGTTTCACTTGATACACTTAGGTAGAAGAAAGGAAGAGATGGTGCACCTCGCCATCCACTTCCACACGTTTCTGTGCCTCCTCGTTTTGGCTTAAATACAACAGAAGTGGAACGTTTCCTCCAACAGTTCTGCCCCTTTCGTCAAACAATCTTTGTGCTTTCGAGTCATCCTACCATACATTTTCCGTAATTGCGTTACAACCAAACGTCTCAGCCAAAACTATCCCCTCTCCACGTCCTTGTAGAACTTAACAAGTCTTTCCAAACTTGTCATGGATGTTTCCACGACCCTTTCCATCGTTTTAAGTCATTGTTCCACTTGAACAACCGACTCTTTCCTAGCAAATCATTCTTCCACTAGAACAACTTCTTCCTTGCTAGCGCCTTCCTTGTCTTTCACTGCATCATCCTGTTCACAACCTTGGGATGTGGTAGTCTGCAAAGTGGCTACTAATGCAGTCACCTTCTGTCCTCGCCCTTCCTTCTTCATACTTTGCACATGGATGGGTCTCTCTCTTGTAAGAAAAACAAAACTATTAAGGTGGGGAAGCAATGCTTCCTTCTCCTTTTTCATAAATTCTTTTCCAATCACAACATCAAAGTTGTCGAGGGGGACAATGGTGAAGTCACTCACCCCTACCCATTATCCAATACTTAGAGAAAATTTCTAAGCCAGCCTCGTAACTCTCTTAATGCCTGAATTTACTGCCTTGAACGTACTCTCTCTCTATTCGAATTGCAACCCAAGTTGCTTCGCAACCTCCGCATTGATGAAGTTATGTGTGGCACCACTATCAATTAGTACCGAAATCGAGTGACGATTTAACTCAATGGGAACACAACTCAACTCATCATAATCAGGTTCAGCTGTCACTGTCATCTCCAAGACAATGTTCAACACCTGCATCACTCCAATCGATAGTCCACCCTCTTCAACCACAGCCATCTTCTACAGTCGTAAAGGATGGTCCACCCTGTTCAACCACAGCCATCTTCTGTGGCTACACCTTTCACTTTCGTCTACCAATATTTCCCTTTTGCTACTTTGGACAGTTTGAAAGGCTACCAAATACACCTTCCAGTAAAGCCTTGGTTTCATCTAACTTCTTCACATAGCCTTAGATCATTCTGCCTATCAAACCCTCCTTCATTGTTTCAACAAACTTGGTCACAAAGTCATCGTCACAAAAACCAGGCTCCGACACTTTTCTGGGCGCTCTGCCAAAGCATGCCTCTTATTGAATCATTTGAGTGTACCTCTATGGAGTCACCTCTGAGAGTCTTCTAGGAGCATTGTTGCTAAGTTCTCTTCTCCTGAACATGCGCTGTTCTTTGAGTGCCTGTCTGGGAGTACCTTCCTTATGGAGCACTCACTGGAGCACCCAATCCTACAGAGCATCTGACAGCGGAGTGCCCAAACTTTGGTGTGCATCCAGCTGTGGAGCTTCCATTTGTGCGGCGTGCAATTGCAGAGTGCCCTAGGTCATGGAGCATTGATCTATATAACTCTCGATTGCAATGAGTTCTATCTGGAGCGCTCTCCTCCTTGTGGAGCGTCCAAGCTGTGGATGCTTGCTTCTAAGCTTGTAGAACATTTCTTCCAATGAAGTACTTTTCTGAAAACTATCACCTTCACTGCAACCACCTGTCACACTTGAAAAAATCCTTCAACTTCATGGCTCCAATACCACCTGTCATAGCCCCACTTAGTTCAGTGCTCTTGACTCGCTAAGACGATGTGCAACACCATCTAGCAACCTTTAAAGGGCTTGGCCAACTTTATGCTCACTAACAGACTACTCCTACCATTTTACGGAAACATGTTTATATTTACTTAGTCATTTTTACACAATTGCAAAAGACACAAGAAAGTATAGAAGTCTGCGGGTTGCCCAATGCAAAGCCTGTCTTTTATATTTTCACAAGTATAATAAACGGAGGTGCCACAAACCAACCACTCTCTGGGTGTGCACCCAACCTGGCTAAAACACACACTTTTACAAAACTGGAAAATGCACAAGTCAACCTCCACGGAGCAACTAACTTGGCTGTCGAAATGACTGTCACAAACCCTCACCGTCTATTGCTGCCGAAACGCATAAAATCTAGAAAATGTGCCTCTAACCAAACTTAGTCACCAACCCTATTTTGTCTGTGCACTCTTCCAAAAACGACCTGTCTATGGAACCCCTGTGTAGATGCCTCAAAAATAGACGCGCGCTTTAGCCAAGCGAACTGTATACATGAACTGTTCCTTGCGTCAATGACCTCCCGAGTCAATTGCTGCTCCTTCAGATTTCTCCCTTGGCTTGGATAAGTTGTTTTCTTTCCTTGGTGCCTCCTTTATTTATAGGAGTGCTCAGAAAGTCTCTTGGTCCACTTAACCTTTTTCCCACTTAGCCAACTCATCGTTTGTTGACTTTGTCGATGTGGCTAAGGGTCCACTTATCCAACACACCAATGTCAACCTTGTCGATGCCCCACTGGTCCACTTGCCGTGTGCACCCTTGGTCCACTTCCACTGATGCTTTTAAGGGCCACACACCCACACCAATAGTGGGGCACGTGCCTGTCACCTTTTTCGTAGTTCCCATCCAAAATGATCGTCATCCATCTTGCTGTCGCATGTGCCTGTCGTTAACTCGCTATCATGCACACATATGTTGGTCACATTGCCGAAGCACGCTGCCTGCCAAAGCACACTTTTCTTTGTGTGATCAGTATTCCTGTGTGGCCATCCGTCACACGTCTACCTACCTCACTCTCAAGGGTCATGTACATGTTCGTCGCTTGGACGCTCATCATGTGGAGCACCTATTTCCGTCACTTTAGCGCTCCTAGCTGGAGCGCCCACTTTCGAAGTGCCTAAAGCACTTTCTCCCAAACACCCACCTCTCTATCATTTCCAAGTTCACTTGTTCAAGTGCTTGGATTGGGATCATGCCACACTCCTGACACTCCTTACCGGTGGTGAGTGTGGGTGTTTACCCTTTCCAAGTGGGATCACTACATTTGTTGAACCGTTCACGCCACCTTGCCTAGGTGCACTAACACCTGAAGTGCGCTGAAAAATGTGGCTGTGACATCTTGTCCTTTATTGTGTCAAAACTAATTTGGCATTCGGGACTCCATAGGAACACAACATCCTTGTTCAACAGTTTCTCCATAGTGGCAATGATCACAACATATCCTCTAATGAATTTGTGATAGTACCCAATGTGTTTGAGCGTGGCCAAGAACATCTTGACATTGGTTGGTGGTGGCAATCTCAGAATGAGCGTGATCTTTGCGGTATCTACCAACATTCCTTGTTTTCACATGATGTGGCCGAACAATATTCCAAACAACACACAAAAGATGCACTTCTTAGAGTTCAACACGATCTGATGTTGTCGACAGCTTTCCAGCATCAGTCGAAGATTTGCCAAGTGATCCTTTACTAGACCATACACTATCCAGTCATCCATATATACTTGGATGAACTTCTAAATGAAGTCTTTGAACGCTACAACAACCACCCAAGAAAATATGGTAGGTGCATTCTTCAATCCAAATGGCATCATGGTATACTGGTAGAAGCCCCATTCTATAAAAACATTGTCCTGTGGTGATCTTCTTTTGCAATTTTGATCTGGTGGTACCCAGAAAATCCATCTATGAATGATTAAATCTCCTAGCCACCTACACCTGCAAGGACTTCATCTGTGAATGGTGTTGGGAATGGATCATGCATGCAAGTATCATTCAATTTTCTAAGGTCGACACAGATCCAGAATTCACCAATCTTCTTGTCCTGGACCACCATAGGAATTATCCATTTTGATTCTTCAATAGGCTCAATAATCCTGACATCTAGCATCCAGTCAAGTTCATTCTTGACCCTTTCTTTATATCGTGGATTCAAGCGATATGGCCTCTGTCGTACCAGTTTTGTGCCAGGTTTTAATGGGATTTTCATTTCTCCTAGGTCACTCAATATCCCTTTCATGTCTAAGAATTTGGTTGGAAACATATCTTGAAACTCATGCAGGAGATCGGTGATCTTGGCCATGGTCTCGTCATTCCAATAGTCCCTAACAATTGCAAATTTTGGATTCTCTTTCGTCCCAATTTTATTTTTGTTAATATTTAGCAGCTGAGTCATGGGATTGGTCGATACATCCGGTGCTGTGACATCAGGACTTCCTTCCATCTCCAGAATTTTAATATTCTGCAACTCATCATCATACTCTAGCTCACCAAATATGTTTTAACATTCCATCATCGATTGCATGTGGATCCACATGATATGAGACTGGAACAACTTTCAAGATGACATCCCAAATGATCTGAAGTGCATTATGGACATCAGGATTCGCGTATGCAAAACTAAAAGTTTGGGTGAAACAGATCGTCAACTCCTCCCAGGTAGTTATTTCTCTGAGCAGCTCTATGGATACATACCAAGGCCTCGGCATTTCATACAAGGTATGAATAAAGGCATGGACCCATTCATCCTTTGGTCGCATTGCCCATATGATTGAGACTCCACCAAATGGTTGTTAGGGTCATTCTTCCCATTGTACTTACTAGTGTGGTACCCCTCTGTGTACCAAAATGGGATGTCATCAGCCTGCGACACTGCGTCCATCCGGTAATCATTTTCTTATGAGATGCCCACCAGTCGGTTAGAGTAGATGCTAGTGCTTGATCTAGTGCCAATAGTCATTGTGCTCTGAGACTCTTTATTCAAATACTATTAAGAATGTAGAAAACTTTGGTAAGCCTTCATATATTGGCAATTCAATAATTTCACTCGTGACATGATGCATAGATTGCGTAATTAGGACACACTTTCTAAGGATACCTCATGCATGCGGTTTTGCCAATTTTTGAGCACCTCATCAGAATCAAAGGACACAGAGCTAGTGCTGCTCCAACCAAGTTCCCTCTCGGAAGTTGGGTGGATATAGTATTCAGAGATGTTGTATACATGATCCCACCCCTTGAAAACTTCATCTTTCATAGGTTCAATGTATCTTCGGCCCTCAGTTGGATCCATGGGTGTGATGACTTGAATGTCCTTATTTTCAAATGTCATCATGCGCTTCTTAAAATTAATCATGGCCATACTGTCATTATCCCATCCAATCCCCAGCAGGGAAGGATAGGATCCTTCCCCATTAACAACTTCAATCACATCAAATTTAGCACGTGTTCTCATACCTTCAACATCGATGACCAAGTTCATTACCCGTCCAATGGGTTACACCTTAGCTTGGTTCTCTAATCATAGCTGCACAGGGGACCAACCCATCATTGGGCTCCCCATTTTTTCCCAGGTCTAGGATTACTGATTCCACCTCATAGTCACCAATCTGGATATTCATACGCATCTCTTTACCTGTCTTTTTCTTCATCGTTGATTCAATTTATCTCCTCTGGTCCACCTACTCCATAGAACTACCCCCTCTCTCCTGGAGTTCCTTCAAAAAAGACACTAGATGGTGTCACATCTCCTACTGATCTCTCCACAGTTTACATTGATGCCTCTGTCTTAGGAGAAACATGGATTATTTCCATGGATGATGGTCCTTGATATCAAGCTCCACTAGAAGAATCAACCCTGGCAATTAATTCATCAATGAATTCCTTTCTCCCTAAGACTGGGCTACATTTACAACCTTTCCCACCTTCCAAGTTAGTGTTTTGGGGGGTTCTGGGAATGTCCCATTGAGTTAATCTTGTATTCATGCAAACATATCAATCATGCAAGCTTATAAATCATACCTGATCCTTTGGTAAGGAGCCCATTCTTTCTATTGAAGGATGCATAGCTTTTCATTGCGTCTTATTTCTCCTTCACTCAAGAATCATAATTGCTAAAGAAAATGAACCAATTCAACTACTAACTATGTCTATCAATTACCTTCCTCGACAACAACACCAAATTGTTGGTTCCTCTATATACTCATTAATTTCTTAACAAGAAAAGTGGTCAATATTTAATTGTCAACCCAGGGAAGTTTGTTTATTTCAAAGGGAATTAAAAAATATATATGCATAAACATTTTCAGTAGCTGATGAATAAAATGAAAATCACTGAATTCTAATGACTGCTCAGCCAGCTCATCTCTCTGTAAATAATTAAATGAAATTACCAATCTAGGAATTAATAAGAAATTTTTTTTCCTATCATATCAATATTAAGGCTTATAATATAAAGATAAATCAACCTAGAATTACTCTTGCAGAAAATGGAAGTCTATATAACCAAATTAGAATGATCACTAATTATTAATCAATTAACAAATTCATCAAATACAATTTCCTATCTAATTTGGGAAACTCTAAGAAATATAAATAGCACACAACACAGGAGCTGAGCGAGTATGAAACAGTTATTAACACACTTTGACATAAAAGAAACAATTAACTACACAGACAACTGTCACACCACACCACTACAGCAAGCCAGAAGGAAACCTGATAATGCAATTACTTAATGAATGAAATTCCAGCTAACTATAAATATATCAAATTGAAATTCCACACTAAACTAAAGTAACTAATCTAAAACATCTTAATCCTATGAGCAACTCTGTAAGAAGGGGGGGCCTGGCATTCAATCATAGATGTTGTTGAAAGCTCAAAAAATCTACAACAGAGAAGTACTGACAATTGTTACTCCTTTATTAATTTGATAAAGTTACAGTTACAGTCCCTCTACTATAATCTATTACAAATTTCCAACCCCCTTAGCAATCCCTACCTGTGCGTACTTATACAAGAGTGAAACGTATTTAGTTACATCAATATTGGGAAACCATGAAGATCTACGATCTTCAAGATGCTGAATTAAATTAGAACAGTTACAACAATTAATTCATTGCATAATATTATCTCATGAATAAATGGAATTTTAATTCGATTTTTTCACAAACTGGCATACCCAGCTAAATGTGGAATATTCTTGAGGAGTTTCAGTTGCATGCATGAAGGAGCATCTGAGATTCCTTTGCCAACAGTTTGGACTGAGTCATTGAAAAAGGAAGCTGACACCAAGCGATAATAATTTCTGAATATGATAAGATGTTGTAGTTGAGACAACTGGTGATTTTGAATCCTTCTTTCAAATCATTGAATGATCAACACAAATCAAAGGTAAAATTCATGATTGTAAGTAAAACCAAGCATAAAATGAAATAAGAAATAATGATTTATACCTGAGTTCTTCATGCTTGTTTGTGAGGAAAATATAAGGATCCAGCTATAAAATAACGGGCAAGAATAGGCAGAAAGAGTAAAACATAGTAGAGAAAAAATGGGTAATTTTAGGGCCCAGCACTTACAATGGAGGTTATACATGATGAATATATGATGACCAAATACAATAGTAACATCCAATAGAGGAATAAGACATCTCCCTTGGGGTAAATAAGTAAAATACATTTAGAATATTCTTTGAAGTTACAATTGTTCAAAATGAAACAGAAAGGCTCAGTCATCAGCACATACGACGTAGATGTAGTATCACCTGATATATACCTTATGGGTAACTTCCAGAACCAGGTTTTCACAATTAGGTTGTGGTTTCTTCTCCTTTGGCACCTTACTAACTTTCTTGACCTAATTCGGTGGGTGTATTGATTAACATTGCTATGTGCATCTAAGACACTACTTAACTTATCCATCACCATGATTATAACAACAATATAATCAAAATGTATTCACTTGTATATTTTGTATATTGTATTTCTTTGTACCCCGATGTTCCTATCGGGAGAATAATTAATGTAATCAATTCATGTAAAGTTATAGAGGTTAAGCCTCCTTTGTAAGTCAAGGAAAACATCCCCACAGTTGAGGGGTACTAGGGTTATTAGACTCTCCTAGTGAGGTCAGCCCGGGTAAGTAATTGTCAAGTGGAAAACTAGTAGAAATAGAGACTGAGACTCTCTATTTGAAACACACACTCACTCAAGTATAGCACATGATTGAGAGAAGAGGAACTTGCACAAGTGACAGAGAGAATAGCTGTCGGAGATCACCTTTCTATCTTTGGGTTTTACTTTTTCCATTGGTTCTCATTCTATCTATGAGGAAGTTTCAGGGTTTTCTTCTTTATGGTTTCCTCAAGGAAAAATCTTTGTGTCTCTTGTCTCTTGTGATTATTGTTGTGCATGTTATTCTCTCAGATAAGATCATAAGATCATATTGACTAAATAATAAAAATCTAACATGGTATCAAAGCTAACTTGAGAAGAAGACACTGTGCAGTTGCAAAAGCTAGGGTTTCTTAATTTTTGGGTCTATCTCCATAGATCATTAGAAAAAGGAGGCTAGGATAACTCTCCATTGAAGGGCGCATCTTTCTGTCGAAGCAGAATTTGATTCCGGGCATTTTCAGTTTTTGACCTGTCACTACTATGGGAAATTAGGGCTTTTCACAGAAGAGTAATTTTTTAGTAAGCCCAACATAGGATTTTCTCTCCTCCTGAAAATCAAAATTTAGAGACCAAGATCAAAAATTTTGGTTGGGTAAAACTTTGGGAAAGTCAAACCCTAATTTCACCCCGGACCTAAAAAACCCTAAAATACTAAAACTAGTAGTTTTGGCACATTCGCTATATCTAGAGATTGGAGAAGGGTCAGGAGCCAAAACAATTACAGGATAAAGATGAATTCTTGATGTACCCTTTGTAAACATTTTAGACTCATATTCACTATATTCTGGGAGATATGATTCCTCCAAATCAGGGTTCTAGCCTATCCCAAGATTCATCCCTAAAAGGGAAACCTTGGAAGAATTGATATATATCGGTCTACAAAGTTCCAAATGAAATTTTACAAGATGTTCCAGATAGGGTACAGAATATAATTTATGTGGTAAAAGTTTTAGATCACGAAGATGAAACAGTGACATGTGGAAGTCTATACAAGTTCGCTATGCGGAACATTCTTGAAATAAGTCACCTTGGAAAAACTCTCATAAGTTCCAATTGGTGAAACCAAATTTGCTCAAATATGTGGTGTTGGAAAGAGGCCAAATGAGGATACCTCAGGGAGAAGTTTTAGACACAAAGGAGCAGTAATTTGAGATATATTGCAGAAACAATATCAGAAATTCTGTAGAAGAAATTAAAGAAAACTAGGGCATTAGATATTTTGCAGTTTTGATCACAGTTTTGGGAAAATGAGGATGCTACTCAGCTCTCCTTAAAGAGGTGCATATTTCTATCCAATTAGATCTGAAAGACTCAAAGTTTTGAAAATTAAGGTTTCTCTGACAAACGCTAGATTAGCCAGGTCCAGAACCAAGGCAGACACCTCAAATCGGTAAGATCTAATCTTTTGCTATTTACATTTGAGGTTCTCATTTCAAAATGACTAATCACACCAGCTTGATGACAAGCTTGGTGAAGCTAACAAATTCCAAGCATGGAAGTATAGGATATCGCTGGTTCTTGAAGAAAATTATTTGGACACCTACATAAGTGGAGAGGTTCCAATTCCATAGGGAGTTGAGGCTAAATCCTTACACAAGAAGAACTTGGTCAAGGCCAAGAGGATCACCTTATACCACAAGTGTCTTCCCTAAAGACACCTAAAGAGATGATTTATTCCTTGACCAAGCTATTTTGAAGCGAAGAATATAAATTAGAATAATTATAGGAACTTCGTGATCCTTGAAGAAATTGACTTAGATCAGTATTTCAGTAAAGAAGTTATAAGAGCTAGAGGGAGATGAGGCTAAGGCTAGAGCCAAGAGAATCATTGTAGCTTATATTAAACAGAATCTCATCCCTCATGTGTCATCCTTGAAGACACCAAAAGGAAGTGTTCGCTGCTATGATGAATCAATCGAAGAAGAATAAGATATTGTTATAACCACCTTGAATGGCCTCCCAAGATCATGGGATTAATTCATTCGAGGAATGTGTGCCAGAAGGAAGTGATCACCTTCAGCAAACTCTAGGAAGAGTGCACACAATAATAATATTGACTCATAATAAGAGAAGAGAAAATGGGAGCAACTGAATATCAAGCTCTCACGATCCAAAGAGGATCCCTCAAGCAATGAGGAATATAAAGGGCTCAACTCTTAAATAACCTCTTATCCATCTTAGCATTTGGATAAGAGACGATGTTGTTATAAATGAAGAAGATGATGAAGCTGAAGGCTCAATGAGTCTACCCACGAAATGAATAAAGATAAGTATTCAATTGTCATTTCATGATATTATTTTGTTATTCATTTGTTTATATTCAGTTGATGTTTTATGCATGATAGAATGTTTGCATTAATGATAGTATACTACTAATATGCATGTGATGGGTAAGTAACCCATGGTGCTATACAACTCTCCATTGCTACTTATCTATAATAAAACCTCTTTCCTAACATATTAAATGAGTGCACAATCTCAATGATGTCATGGTAGAGATGGAAGGAATCTAGGAAGTTTCCATGAGATATGGATGAATATTGTATTGACTAAAATAGTTACATGATTATATCTTTATGCATAAGAATTTTCCATTATAAATATGCTTTATGAAATGTTTCTAACCATACAACTAATGAATTCGAATTGTATGAAATATCATATACAATATCCTACAAGAAAAGAAGGATGATACTTGTTCCGAATAACAAGTGATGACAGTTCGAGAAATAATCCAAGATGAAGAATAATATGACGATACTTTTGTTGGGGCACGGACCTTGAAGGTCCTTAATTTTGGCAACTCTGCGGTTTTGGTGCGAAGCTTGTTAGTGGAGTTGCAATCCAAAATAGTCTTAGGGGTTTTGGGGTTGGGTCGAAGCCCCTCTTTTTTTAAATAACCCATGGTTTAAACACATGGTATTGTAATAGTGCACTTGTATAAATAGGCACTTATGTAAAGGAGAAAAGATATTTTTCGAAGGTTTTTGTTTGATGATAATTTGATGCGAAGAAGCTAAGTCATGTTTTGGGTTTAAGGTTAAGTCCTAGCTGAATGCGTGGATGACCTCTGCAGCTGAGTGCGTAGATTATTTTTTTAAGGTTAAGTCCCAGCTGAGTGCGTGGATGACCTCTACAGCTGAGTGTGCAGAGGATTTTGGAAGAAAGGATCTGCAGCTTAGTGCGCAGTTTTGGGTTGTTGAGAAGATCTGTAGCTGAGTGCATAGAGATCTGCAGCTGAGTGCGTAGACCATAATTGTGTTTTTTGTAAAGAGTTGAATATAAACGCAGTTCTGTGGATGTAGCCCCTACACTGGGGGTGAACCACGTATATCTTGTGTTGTGGTGGTTCTTGTTTATTTTGTTCCTGTTATGTTTTTATGCATTTGATAAGTAGGTGAATGATAAGTAAGATATATTGTTAAGTATTAACTTCGTTGTGAATTCCCAGTTAAGGGTTAAGCAAGTAACTGTCTGTTTATCTAAAATACGAAGCTATTTAAGTGAATGCCGAAGCTCTATATTGTATAAATATTCTTTGTTAAGGCTAAAGGTACAGTAATATCCCTCTTTTGCCTACAGAAACCTGATTCTACGGCACCCCATAGATGTTTTAGGTGAGACTACAACCTGTTCACAAGTTTCTATTGAAAGGGCCAACACTATGGGTCTCTTTGTTGGTTGGTAAATAAAAGTATAAGAACCCGGGTCTACCCTAAGCAGCCAACAAATTGGTTCCATTGCCGGTTGAACCAGTATCTTCTCAAGAGGGATCTACATCATACCTGGAGGGATATGTTTTGGAGGCCCTCAGTAAAAGAAATCAGTGACTGGATTGAGGATACCTATATAAAATTTGCTGAACAAGAAAATAAGGATCCTCGTCGTAGCTTAGACGACTTTTTGCAAAGGTACACTTTTTCTGATATTTATGAAATTTTATTTGGTAGTATCCACGTAGAATTGCACTAGTGGTTATCCAGGTTGACAGAAAGAAAGACAAAATTCCAAGAAGATCAGTCTCCTGCCTGGACCTCGGAAAGAATTAAGCTATTGAAAAGAGTGAACAACGTGGTATCAAGAGCTGTTGACTTCTAGACAACGCGAAACCTTGAATCATTTGTGACGGAGTTCGCCATCGACACACATACTTCTTTCAGCGAAGCAAAAAGACAGTTCTTCAAAGGACCAAGAGGTAAGTACCTAAATTCATTAAGTTTAAAAATTAAAATGCTCTTGGATGAGAAACGCATATTGCTTATCGAATCAGATTGCTAGATTTATTGCTACTAACCTATGTTTGAAAGAGAAAGTGACTTCGATGAGCAAAGTGGTTTGCTTCGCAATGGTAAAAGATACAAGAGAAATTTTGGATCCTTTACCCTAGGCCAGAATACCGGTTATACCCCTTTAATCCCAGAAGAGTCTGGATCTGGAGAAACCCCTTTTGTTAGAAACCATCCTATCACTCCATAGCGCATATCTGTTATCCCTAAGAATCCGTCGCAGTATGAAAGTAACCCTAGCCTGAGTAGTCCCATCGCAGGTCAGTCTGCCTCAGTAAGTCCCCCCCCCCGCTATTTCCAGTCCTCCTCCTCCCCCTCCCCTCCCCCTCGATCCGCTATGGCCCATGTAAATGAGGATATCAAGCTCCCAGTATTTAGAGGAACTAGATCAGAGGATCCAGAGCAGTTTTGGTTCCTATGCGAAGCTGTTTGGACTGCTAAGAATATTATGGATCAAAATACAAGAACAGCGCAGCTGGTCACCTGTTTCAAAGACCGAGCTTTGAACTGGTTTATGAAGTTTTCTAGTACTCAGAACTATGTCTTGGCTGATATTAAAAAAGCAATGATCAAAGAATTCAAGAAGCCTAAATTAGAGTCACAGTCTATAACTGAAATGAAAGAAATTCAGTAGAAGTGAGGTGAATCAGTTTGGGACTTTGATCAGAGGTTCAAGGTTCTGTTGGATCAAGTTAGTTTCACTATTGGACCAGAAAAGCATAAAGAATGGTTCATCACAACACTATTGTCACATATGAGGACTCCACTTATGCAACAGAAGGTTGCTGATCAACAAGAGGAATTGCAAATTGCTATGAAACTTGAAACAACTCCTGTCAGAGATAATTCTGGAATAGCCCAAATACAAGCACAGTTAGCAGAAATGGCTTTAGAGCTTCGCGACATGAAGAAAGGGAAAGCTACTTGTGAATAGGTTTGGTGTACACGATGTAAGACAGAAGGTCATGACAAAAAACAATGATCTGCAATAAGAAATTATTTGAAAACTGGTGCACCAAACCCGTTTAACCCTACTGTCCTATATTGTGAGATCTGTAGAACAACTGGCCAGCATCGACCTGAAGATTGCTACTTGCTACAGAGATATTTTCAAGTACCTAAGAATCCCTACTGCAAGTTCTGTAAGTCAGATGGACACAATGAAGATGAATGTCACAGCTTTGACCTGATGAGAGAGTGAACCTATGATGCTTATAGGGTACAACCCGATGCACAAGGCAATGATAGATATGGTTATCGTGGTAGTACATCAGGCCGCGGTAATTTGAGAGGTCATGGTCGTGGTGGTATGCCTGGAAGAGGTCTAGGCCAGGTTATTTTCTATAACTGTAATTAGGCAGGACATGTATCTAGAGACTGTTAGAACCTAACTACGACATGTCGATATTGCAGAGCAGTCGATCATGTGATTGACCAATGCCCACAGTTGATAGCCAAGATATAAGAAATAAATGGTGCTCCTACTCAAAATGTTCAGATGATTGTTGTAGAGAAAAGACATGTCCCAGCCGTTAATGTTGTTACAAGGAGTGGAGCTACGACGCAAGTGTAGAATAAGGAGAAACAGCCTGACGAGGCTTGGGTCCGCAAGACCCCAGAGAAAATTCCATCCTTTGATGTTGGAAGAGAAAAATGAACATTTATGGAAGCTAAAAAATAATTTTCTGATCCGAGAACATCAGTAGAAACTACACAATAGCATCAACAACAGCTACAGTTTTAGGAAGCTTCACCAAATCAAGTAAGTACACTAACGTCATTTTTACAGAGTTGTATGAAGCTATTAAGAAATAAGAATGCTTTGAATGAGTTATAGAAAGTTATTCAGTCTTGCGAACCTCAGCGAATCTCTGATAGAGGAAAAATTGTTAATAGAGTTAGAAGGACTGGAAGAGAAATGAGATTGCATGCTCAGATAGGAGATTATGACATGACTGATATCATTTTAGACCTAGGATCAGAAGTGAATTTCCTAACTAGGAATACATGGGAACAAATGGGAAGACCTATGCTTGAATGGTCCCCTATACAGCTGAGATTAGCCAATCAGTAGAAGATTGTGCCCCTGGGAAGATTCCCTAGTGTACCAGTGGACATTGATGGAGTCAGTACCTTAGCAGATTTTGAAGTCATTGAAATAATTGATGATAACAACCCCTATCCAGCATTGCTAGGAATTGAATGGGAAATAGAAAATGATGCAGTAATCAACCTTAAGAACAGACATATGACTTTTGAAGGAAAAGGCTTGAGAGTCATAGTACCATTGGACCCTTCTCAAGGAGAAATTTATACAGAGCCAGTTAGAGATGGAGATCAGGATGTTTTGGATCATATTTACAACATCACAGCTAAAGAAGAAGACTATGTTAACCCTGCTACTAAAGGTATAATGGATTGGCAGTGTGACAGTTCTTGCATGACTGATTCAGACGAAGGCCTAGAGAATTGGAAGACCAGACTTTATGAGCTACATGGACATCGATGTGTAAGAATTACCAAGTCTATCAGATTGGTTGGCTCATAGACAAAGATCTTACCTACTTTTGATGGCTTGACAGACCCAGAAAATTTTATTGCACAATTCTCAAAAAAAGTACCAGATTCACAAAAAATGGAGACTCTAGATTCAGTATTCAGAGCCACAGCTTCCAGATGGTGGAATGGTCATAAAAATTATATTCATAGTTGGAGAGCTTGTCAAAATTTTCTTCGCCAGAGATTCATGGATCAACCTCAGGAGGTACGAAGCAGATTTAATGGTAAGACTAGCCCTCAGGAACATTTGGAGCAGTGTTATGAAGCATGGAAGCATGTACCTTGTGAAGAATGGGTACATAGGTTTGTACACACTCTGGAACTTGTAGCAAAGAATTGGTATGCATAGGTAGAGCTCCACCATAGTACTGTAAGTTGGGATAACCTTGTCGATAGTTTTGTGCTTACATTTTCTATCAATGAGGATTTCCCTGCTTTGGACGCAGCTATTAGGTTGATCCATACTAAGGTGTTTGATGATAAAGAAATAGCCGAGTACCAACCTGATTAGAAGGAATAAGAAGCTAATGTAGTATAATGTTATAACCTCACCATTGATGAAGACAATGACCCTCGCAACGTTAATATTCCTGATTCAGAAGGACATTGCAAAGTACATGGACCAGCAGTCGAAGCACCTGAAGTAACACAGCCTTTGAAAACAAGGAAAGTAAACATTGGATCAGAAGAAATGCCTAAGTACACTACCATTGGAGATTACTGGGACGAAGAAATGGTGAGCAAAGTGACTGAACTCCTCCATGAGTATCAGGACTTATTTCCGATGAGGTTCTTAGAAATGAAAGGTATCCTTGGTGATATAGAAGTGATAAAAATCCCCTTGAAAGCTGATGTGAAGCCTGTGAAGCAGCGCCCTTATAGGCTGAATCCTAAGTACAAAGAAAAAGTCAGGCTGGAACTAGACAAGATGCTCGCTGCAGGAATCATTGAGCATGTCAAAGAGTCCGAATGGGTCAGCCCTATGGTGGTACAAGAAAAGAAGACCAAGGGAGAAATCAGAATCTGTGTTGATCTGAGGAAGTTGAATGATGCCTGTTTACATGATCCTTTCCCTACTCCCTTTACAGATGAAGTTTTAGACAATGTCAGAGGTCAAGAAGTGTATTCTTTCACTGATGGATTTTTAGGTTACCATCAGATCGTAATTGCTCCAGAGGATCGACATAAAACAACCTTCGCTACAAAAATGGGATCTTTTCAGTATACTGTTATGCCCTTTGGATTGAAGAATGCACCTGCTATGTTTTCCAGAGTAGTCATATCTGCATTTAAGGAATTTATTCATAAGTTCTTAGAAGTTTACTTTGATGATTGGACTATCTTTGGTTTATTGAAATATCATATAGCCAGTTTAAGACTCATGCTGGACAAGTGTAGACAGCATTAGATTTCATTGAACCTGAAGAAGTGTATCTTTTGTGCACCTTTTGGAATTCTGTTAGGTCACATTGTATGCAAGCAAGGATTGATGGTGGATCTTGCGAAGATAGCCATTATTGTGAACTTGCCACCTCCAAAGTCTGTTAAGCAACTTCACACTACGCTTGGTCATACTGGATATTACAGGAAATTCATTAAAGGATATGCTTAGATTACAGCCCCCATGGAAACAAAATTGAAGAAAGATATTAAGTTTGAATGGACATCTGAATGTCAGGAAAGATTGGATATTTTGAAAGAAAAGATGGTAACTACCCCTATCTTAGTATTCCCTGCTGGAATAAGGAGTTTCATGTTCATGTCGATGCATCTTCCATTGCTTTAGGTGTAGCATTGGCTCAGTCAGGTGAAGGTAATACTGATCACCCTATTGCTTTTGCAAGTAGAAAATTGTCCACAGTAGAAAAGAATTATACTACGACAGAACGCGAATGTTTAGCTATGGTTTATGCTTTGCAGAAATATCGACATTATTTGTTAGGATATCATTTTAAGATGTTCACTGACCATTTTTCTTTGAATTATTTGGTTAACAATCCTGTGTTAGGTGGAAGGATATGCAGATGGCTGATTTTGTTTCAGGAGTATGAATTTGAGATCATAGTTAAGCCAGGAAAACTTAACCTGGGGCCTGACCATTTGTCGAGGCTCGAGTCATGAGAATAACCCACTAGTTTGGACGAAGGTCTTCATGATGCCCAGTTGTTTGCCATCCAGATGGTTGATGAATATTTATGGGATATTGTTCAGTACTTGTCTACAGGGTTTGCGCCCTCTGAGATGACAACACAACAGAAGAAGCAGATGGTGGTTAGAGCAGCTGACTTTACCTTGATAGTAGGACATCTATATAATATGGGACCATATGAAATACTATGCATATGTGTCTTGGAGCATGAAAATCCATTGATATTGGCTGAGGCACATTCTGGAGCAGCAAGAGGTCATTATGCAAGAAAAGCTACGGCACAGAAGATTCTAACAGCTGGATTGTGGTGGCCTACTATTCATAAGGATGCAAGAGAGTATTGGAATAGCTGCGATATCTGTCAGAGGACAGGCAAACCATCTAGGAGGGATGAGATGCCTCTGGTTCCATAGGTAAATTTACAAGCATTTGACAAATGGGCTATTGATTTTGTTGGACCAATCAATCCCCCTGCAAATAAATTTGGAGCAAGATACATTATTACAGCAACTGAGTACCTTACTCGTTGGGACGAAGCTCAACCAGTCAAGGACTGTAGCGCTGCTACAGTTGTGAAGTTCATATTTGATAATACCTTTTCAAGGTTTGGATGTCCTAGAATTCTTATGAGTGATCAAGGATCACATTTTCTAAATAAGACTATTGAAGCATTGGCAGAATAATTTCAAGTATATCATCAAAAGAGTACTGCCTACCATCCTCAAGAAAATGGAACTGTCGAAGCCTTTAACAATATCCTTGAGCACGCTCTGACGAAGGTTTGCAATGTTAACAGAAATGATTGGGATATTAGAATTCCAGCAGTATTATGCGCTTATAGAACCACTTGCAAGAAGTTGATAGGCCATAGAACTTTTAGGCTGGTATATGGACAAGAAGCAGTTATTCCCATGGAGTACATTGTTCCTAGCCTCAGAATATTTTCCTTCATAGGGATGGATGATCCAGCTATGTTGAATGAAAGGCTGGCGAGGATACTGGAAATAGAAGAAGACAGATTCATTGCAGGTTTCCAGTAGCAAGTGTAGAAATCTAGAGAAAAAGCATGGCATGATAGACACATTAAGAAGAAGCATTTTCAGAATGGTGATCTTGTGCTCTTGTACGATAGTAAATTCATGAAGTTCCCAGGTAAGTTCAAGACACATTGGAAAGGACCATACATAGTTCAGAAAGTTACCGATGGTGGCGCAGTTCTGTTAGCTAAATTAAATGGAGAAATTTTTCCCTCCATGGTGAACGGAAGTAGATTAAAGAAGTATAGGGACAAGCCTGTACCCCCTGACCCAAAGTAATAGCAAGAAGTAGAGTCTAAGTACCAAGAATAGTTGAAATTGGGTACTAGACTATAATGAAGTTGTTCTCATAGAAGATGTGGCAGATTGTTGGAAGTGTCGAAGGTTGTGGAAGAAATTATGTCGTGGGTTGAAGGTCAATATGGTGTTGAAGGTCCTTATTGTGGCGAATCTGAAGTTAGTGGTTGTGTCGAAGACGAAAGGTGTGTCGAAGCTTAAAATGTGACCGTTGGAAAAAATTAGATTTGGCGGCGCCGATACGTTAACTGTATTAACTTCCTGTAATGATGAGATTTTGGGAAATCTAGCACCGTTTGGACAAGATCTATAGCTGCTATGTCAGATTTGGTGTCTTTAATGCACAGTTATGGCAGATTTGGTCATTGGATTCTATAAGAAGTCACCCAGACCTACGAATTTTGCATTACGCATTTTCTTGAGTTGGGTCCATGTCATCTGATCGCGAAGTCCAAGAATTGTTGAGCGAATTCAAAGAGAAGGGTCTACAGAACCTTATGAGAAATCCACCTGCATCTGCACCTCGCAAAGAGACTCCCCTAGCACCGAATCAGCTAATGTAGACACGATCAACCAAAAATAAATATAAGGCAGAAGTTCGTTCTAAGAGGAACGAAGAAAGGAACAAGCCATTAGGAAAGACACCAAAGGATCCCATGATGAATCCTCCTGGAGAATTCGAAGACTTTGGTGTGGATGAGAACATTGCATCGTAGCGTCCACCATATCTTCCACCTGTTCGACCAAGAGTTCAACCACCTCGGTGGATATCCAATTTCACATTATGCACCCCTTCACTGCCACATGGTGTGCAGTTGGTCGGAACAATGACAGGGAAAGTAGATCGGCTCAAATATGCATACCATGATATGAATGATCATGGGAAATTTCTGCAGTTCGCACCTGGGAAATACTTGCACTCTGTCCATTATCTGGAGACCAGTACGACGCTACTGGAAGTGAAATAGTGGGATGCTGGATTGGAGCAAGCTGTCCTATTGAAGATGCTCAATGTCCCCTACTTTGGTCACAGCACGCAGGTTACCATAGTGGTCAAGCAGCTATTGGCGTTGGTGCATGATGGGCACCTATGGATAGGAAGCCAGTGCGTTGCCATTGATGGAGAGCTCATTCACAGGATTACAAGCTTGCCAAAGGAAGGGCTTGATCCTGGCATTAAGTTCATTGGAAAGCATGAAGACATGAAGCTGGCGCAACACATGAAGGACCGCTTCAGCCTGACGAAAGGAAAGCGAGGGTATCAAACCTCAACAATTCGACATCAAAACATCCGCTTCATCGCAGAGCTACTAGCATGCAAAGTAATGCGAAAGTGCAGACCGAATGAAGTACCTGCCCCCATTGTCAGTATTGCTGTGAGCTGTGCCGAAGGCTACAGTTATAATTGGGCAGCGTATATTACTAAGGAGTTCCTCAAAGATGTCCATGATGCGCAGGAGAAAGGTATACCCTTTCATTACTCATGGTTGTTAGTGCTTATTGCACTGGTAGGATGGAGAGAACCTACCGAGGCACAGTTTGTTGATGTGCCTCCGGAGATGCCTGGCGCGGTAAGGTATGCATCTCTTTGGGTCTCGCAGGATAAGGACTTGTAGCAGATGATGAACTACGTGTTTGCCTTTTACGCCATGAACATTTCATATGAGATCCTCAAGACGTCGCGGCTCAGTAATGAGCTATTTTCTCAGTATGCGGGAGTGGCTAATTTCAGGGTTGACATGCATCATGTCTTCATCCAGGCCCGTGCAGATAACAAGCATAAATGGTCAAAGTTTCCATATGTGGTGACCCAAGAAGACATCCTCGTAGTAGTTCAGCAGTGGCCAGCTGAATGGATGAAGGACGCGGGAACAAGGCGGAGCATACCAGTTCCCCCAGTAACAGATGTCGGCACAGGTCCTAGTCAGGCACCGTAGAATGACCCACTCGAAGAAAGCGATGAACAAGATGAGTTGCAGCAGAGCTAAAGTGACCATGGTGGTGATGATGGAGCTGATGATGAAGAAGAAGAATCAGTAAAGACAATCTCAGACCCCAATCGCCCAGATAAGTGCAAGTCTCCCGAAGAAGAGGAAGTGACGAAGCCTTCGCCTAGAAAGAAAACTAAGGCGTCGAAGGGCAAGAACATCGTCGAAGAGCCTGCTTTGACGATGGAAGAGCTTGATCAGGCTTTGACAAAGTCTACAGAGGTATTAACTAGCAAATGGTTAGAGTTTGTAGCTATGCACCTCGATGTGCAGCGGATTGAAGAACTTAAGGCGTTAGCAGAATGATCAGCGACTGGCGCTGTAGCAAGCAGTGCCCCAGCAAGCGCATAGCTAGATATGAGGCAATGGCCAGCCAAAAACAACAGAGGACAGGTCCTAAGTGCAGCCCTCATAATAGCTGATGTAGCATCTCGATCACAGATGAGTATGACAGTTGAGATAGACTACGCCAAGTTGTCTATGTCGGAGCTGCATATTTGCCAGTTGTAAATCATGAACAAGATCCGAGAACGCGACAGCTACTCACACATGCAGTTGGAGAAGTCCATGAAGCAGAGTGAGAGCCTCGCAGTGCAGTTGGAAGAAGCGAAACAGAAGAAGAGGGAAGAAGAAAGCAAGCAGGCTGCACTGGCATGAGTATTAGATAAGGCGTGTCGAAGTCTCCCTGACTTCGACATACAGGCTAAAGAAGAACTAGAAGAAAGGATCGTCAAGATGAAATACTATACACAATATTATTGAAGTGAGATAGAGAAGATGAAAGTAGAGCATGAGGCTCAGATTGCGGAGCTTCAACTTTGCATCATTCCTGAGATTCCACTAGAGGACAGGGAGCAGCGTCGCAGAGATATTCAGGCCTCAGCAACGAAGATCTCAAATCTTGTGAGAAGTACATCAAAGTTGCTGGATGAAAGTGTTGAGGCCTGGGCAAGCTGCAAGAAACCATCAAGCAGCAACAAACAAAGTTGGATGCAGTCAAAGAAGAAATCAAAAAATTGCCTCCTATGTAGAAGATGCTTAAGGTAAAGCATAGCAATGAGCTCCAGCAAGAAATTGAGTCCTGCAAAAGAAAAGAGACACTATTAGTGAGCTCTATGCAGCCTCTCATTAATGAGGCCTTGGAGTTGAGCACTGCTGCGGACAACCAGCTCAAAGTCTTAAAGGAGTATGATGCGTTCGCACAGGAAAAGGGCAGTGAAGCATCTTCAGCAACACTACAAGAGATAGTGGAGAAGGAGAAAGCAGCCAAAGATATCATGTGCAGCCTCAACAAGCAGTTCATTATCTTCACCAACAATATTCTCCCACCAGAAAAGCAACAGAGTGTCCCGGGACGGGACACTGGTTAGTCTTAGGGGCCTGTTGGGGCATGGACCTTCAAGGTCCTTAATTTTGGCAACTCCGCGGTTTTTCTGCGAAGCTTGTAAGCGAAGTTGCAATCCAAAATAGTATTAGGGGTTTCGGGGTTGGGTCAAAGCCCCTCTTTTTGTAAATAACCCATGGTTTAAGTGCATGGTTTTTAATCCCATGGTTTAAACACATGGTATTGTAATAATGCACTTGTATAAATAGGCACTTATGTAAAGGAGAAAATATCTTTTTCGAACGTTTTTGTATGATGATAATTTGATGTGAAGAAGCTAAGGCCTGTTTTTGGTTTAAGTTTAAGTCCCAGCTAAGTGCATGGATGACCTCTGCAGCTGAGTGTGCAGAGGATTTTGTTAAGGTTAAGTTCTAGCTGAGTGCGTGGATGACCTCTGCAACTGAATGCGCAGAGGATTTTGGAAGAAAGGATTTGAAGCTTAGTGCGCAGTTTTGGGTTGTTGAGAAGATCTGCAGCTGAGTGCATAGAGATCTGCAGCTGAGTGCACAGATCAGAACTGTGTTGTTTGTAAAGAGTTGAATATAAATGTAGTTCTGTGGACGTAGCCCCTACACTGGGGGTGAACCACGTATATCTTGTGTTGTGGTGGTTCTTGTTTATTTTGTTCCTATTATGTTTTTATGCATTTGATAAGTAGGTGAATGATAAGTAAGATATATTGTTAAGTATTAACTTCACTGTGAATTTCCAGTTAAGGGTTAAGCAAGTAACTGTCTGTTTATCTAAACTGCGAAGCTATTTAAGTGAATGTCGAAGCTCTGTATTGTATAAATATTCTTTGTTAAGGCTAAAGGTACAGTAATATCCCTCTTTTTCCTACAGAAACCTAATTCTATGGAACCCCATAGCTATTTCGGGTGAGACTGTAACATGTTCGTAGGTTTCTACCGAAAGGGCCAACACTATGGGTCTCTTTGTTGGTTGGTAAATAAAAGTATAAGAACCCGGGTCTGCCCTAAGAAGCCAAAAACTTTCATAGAAATAAAGAGGTCTCAGACACAATGCATTTATGTGACACTGTTGAGCAACATCATTGATGCAAAACCTTTCTGCTATGAAGAAATAGCCAAGAATAAAGGGAAGGAATGCACTAGTTCAAGAAGAATGATGTCTAGGATGTGGTATCAAGACTTGAAGGGAAGTCCATAGTGTCTTCCATATGGATCTACAAGATCCAACATGTAGTAGATGGAAACATCATGGGATACAAGGAAATATTTGTAGCATGAGGCTTCTCACAGAAAGAAGGCATAGACTACGAAGAGACATTTGCATCCACCAGGAGTTGAGACACATGACAGGAAGACTCATGTGTGAAAATTAAAGAAGGAATTGTACGAGCTCAGAAGCAACCCATGGGATAACACATACATCAAGAGCTTGAAGATCACCTAGAATGATGAAGATATTAACCTTTGCTACAAGGCTGAAGATGAAATCCTATAGAGAATGACAAGCTCACAAATGGGTGTGAGAAGAAATTTTGAAAGGTTCAAGATAGAGGATCTTTGTATCGAGTGACCCTATATGGATACATAGAATATTAGTACCAAAGGAAGCTACTTTTCACTCCAGTACAAAATACATAAAGTACGAAAGGCATAAGGATAATGATGCTTTTCTTCAGAGGGAGTGAATGCAGAAGATCCTGAGGTTTGACATTGTACGACAGGATAGATACCTTACTAATGGCTCTAGGATTTATTGAGAGTAAAGTGGATTCCAAACTTTAATTCAAGGTTGAAGGTAGAAGACCAGTGATTCTCCTATTATATGTCAATGACTTGTTCCTGACAGAAAAGAGGAACTCATTAAAGTTGCAAGAAGGAGACTTTCTGCTTAGGTCGAGATGAAGGACTTGGATATGATGCACTACTTTCTAGGCATGGAGGTGTGGTAGAACGTATATGGAATGTTGCATGGACAAGGGAAGTGTACAGTAGAGATATTGGAGAGTTTCAGGATGATGGACTGCAAGGCCATGACCACACCTATGGCATCGAACTTGAATCTATTGAGTGATGCTTCATCAGAGTCGGTTGATTCTACGATGTATCGTCAGATGATTGGGTCCTTGATGTACCTGACAAATACGAGACCATAAAATTGATTTACTGTGAAAAAATTGAGCCAGTTCCTAATGGATCCGAGACATGTTCACATGATTGTTGTAAAGCATATTCTAAGGTACCTGAAGGGTACAGTTGATTATGGGCTCAAGTAGGAGGCGAATCAAAAGATTAACCTGGAAGGTTATGTGGATTCAGATTTGGAAGGAAGTGCCATTGATAGGAAGAGAAATTTGGGGTGTTGATTCAGTATGGGATCAAGTGCGATCTCATGGTTTAGAAGGAAGAAGTCCTACATGGTACTGAGTACAGCTGAAGTAGAGTATGTCGTAGGTTGTTCAGCTAGTTATGAGGTAGTTGGGCTGAGGAAGCTACTGTCTAATTTTTTTGATCTCCAGTTGGATGCTACTTGTATATATTGTGACAACCAGAGTTGTGTGAAGTTGTCGGAGAGCCCAGTGTTCCATGAAAAGTCGAAGCATATCGAGATCAAATATCACTATATCAGGGATATCATGTAGAGAGGAGTAGTGAAGCTCCATTATGTTGCGATGGATGAACAAATAGATGATGTGTTGACAAAGCCACTAGCCAGAGTGAATTTTGAGTACTTCAGGGATAAGCTTGGTGTTCTCCAGATCAAGATTCCTTCCAAGGGGAAGTGATGAGTCCATGAGCCTTTCTGACATGGTGGTAGGATTGGTTTCTCCCATGGTTAGATATAAGTGTTGTCCCTTTCTGACATGGTGATAGGATTGGTTCCTTCCATGGTCAGATATAAGTGTTTTGACTTTCTGACATGGTGGTAGGATTGGTTCCTCCCATGGTCAAATGTAAGTGTTGAGTACTGCATCTAGCATGAAAAAGGGATGGCTCTGTAGTGTAAATCCTTGCAGAGGCAAGGTACTGCATCCAACATGAAAAAGGGATAGCTCTGTAGTGGAAATCCATGTAGAGTCAAGGTACTGCATCCAACATGAAAAAGAGCTAGCTATGTAGTGGAAATTCTTACAGAGGAAAGGTACTGCATCTAGCATGAAAAAGGGCTGGATCCGTAGTGGAAATCCTTGCATAGGAAACGTACTACATCTGGAATAAAAAAGGGTTGGATATATAGTGGAAATTCTTGCAAAGGCAAGGTGCTACATCTAGCATGAGAAAGGGTTGGCTCTGTAGGGGAAATCCTTGCAGAGGCAAGGTCCTGCATCCAACATGAAAAAGGGTTGGCTCTGTAGGGGAATTCCTTGCAAGGGAAAGGTAGTACATCCAACATCAAAAAGCGCTAGCTCTGCTGATGAAGACCTACATGGAGGATAGTCCTACAACTAGCATGAAAAAGGGCTAGCTCTGTAGAACTTCCTATGACGATAAGAATTGAGAGATAACACCATTTGGTCGAGATAGAGGGAGCAGTGATGATGATGATGATCCAGCTTTGATGATGATCCATTGAACATCCATGTTTGATGATGATCCAAATTTGATGAATGATTAATTAATGAAGACTTGTGCTGATGAATTGTGTCAAGACAATACCTTCCTAGTTAAGAGGGAGTGTTGATGTATTTGTAACTTCAGAATGTATTCACTTGTATATTTTATATATTGTATTTTTTTCTACCCTGATGTTCCTATCGGGAGAAAAAATAATGTAATCAAGTCATGTAAAGTCATATAGGTTAACCCTCCTTTGTAATTCAAGGAAAAATTCCCCACAATTGAGGGGTACTAGGGTTATTAGACTCTCTTAGTGAGGTCGGCCCTGGTAAGTAATTGTCAAGTGGAAAAATAGTATAAATAGAGAGTGAGACTCTCTATTTGAAACACACACTCACTCAAATGTAGTGCATGAGTGAGAGAAGAGGAGCTCAAACAAGTGAGAGAAAGAACAGCTATCAGAGATCATCCTTCTGTCTTTGGGTTTTACTTTGGCCATTGGTGCTCATTCTATCTCTTTGGAATTTGTGGGGTTTTCTCCTTTATGGTTTCCCCAAGGAAAACTATTTGTGTCTCTTGTCTCTTGTGATTATTGATGTGCATGTTATTCTCTCAAATAAGATTCTAATATCATATTGAATAAATGATACAAATCTAACAGATTGGATGCGCATGGTGTGAAAGATGCAAGGGTTAAAGAAAGTTGTGCAAGAGGAAGATTTCAACAAGGAGTCGGATTTGTCACATTTTTGTAATTTTGGTATGAGTTAGTTAGGAAGTTAGTCATATGTGGACCATTTTTTAAAGGAGCAACCCTATAAATAGATTTATAAGTTTAGGAGTAAGGAGGGGAGATCATATTATGAGCAATCATCTGGGCATCGAATTGATAGATATTATCTTGCAGTATAACAACTCATATGTGTCTTGCGAACTATTTTTTGGGTATGTTCTGAAGCTATCGACCAAAGGATGTGTCCTGAATATGTATCTTGACCCGAGGAAATAATATGATAAGAATGTTGATGGAAATTCTATATTCTCTTTGTGTGCGATATGATTTATGATCTTATGATTTTTTCCTCTATGATACGAATCATGAATGTGTTGCGATCTAAATTCTTAATTTTTTTTCTTATATGAATGATGAGAGGTCTTCACATGGAAAATTAATTCTTGCATGTTGATCTATTTTTTGAACTATGGAATGATGCAATACTTGAGCTAATGATATATAGTTGAATGATAAGATAAAACCATGTTCTCGATCTTGACGAGTTATTGCGGCAGAGAAAGATTGAGTGTGCAAGTCATCTTCCCTTCTGAGGAAACATGGTTATTGTAACCCTCCCTCAAAAATCTCGGGTGAGACCTCATCTACTTCGCGGATGTTGCTGGACAGGGTAAAACCTGTCTAGGTCGATGTTTAGTGAGATTACGTCGAAGGGTGTCAACATTGTGTGAACCCCTACTGACTAAAGTGTGTCAACAAATGGTTCTGTTTCTAGGACCATAATGCAAGGATGAGGAGGACATCAGTGGCACCTGATGAAACCAAAGATCCAAGACGGGTTCAACTAGAAGGCCCGAGAGTTCACAACAGAAGAAAACCAGAGTTCCATACTAAGGACGGAATAGTGGTCGGGAAGTTATATCTACTCTGATATCCATGAATATTTCTTTGTTGAGTTCCCGATTATTTTGTATGAGTGGCTGGTGCATCTTACCTTCTAGAAAAGAAATTTCAAAGGAGGAAAACCTACTTACTGGACCCCTAAACCGATTCAATTACTAAAAGAGGTAGACAACAAGGAATCAAAGGTTATCAAACAGTGGATAAACATCATTCTCTAAGGATATATCATGGATTTTGTTGTCAACACAGTGAAATCCTATAGCGACGTAGAAAGGGAATTCTTCCAGGGACCAAGAGGGAGGCTTCTACTATCTCTACAATTGTGGATTAAAATACTCATCTACATAAATGGTATACTGAAGATGAACTTTGATGAGTAAATCCCTGGTGTCTAGAGTTTGTGGGAACTATGAAGATGACGGTTGGATGAAATGATACAGGGTATATGGATGGGAGTTACAATGAAACTGTGAGGATATTCGAGGAAGAGTGTGGTATTCTACGAAGTGGGGTGAGGTTTAGACAAGAGAAGAGGTAGAGGAATAAGGAGAGTCCTAGTGTGACCAAAACAATAAACTACAAGATAATATCACAAGGCACTAAGCGACCCTACAATGAAGAAGGATATGACTACGATATACCCTATCTCGAGGGAGGATCAACCCAAAACAACAATGTAACTACACCTCTATGCACTGCACCATATTTAGGAAGAAACACTAGATCATCACAAGAATTCCCGGTGTGCCACCACCAAAGCAATAGTAGTGGACCAACGAAGACTGGAAGAAGGCCTAGGATGGTTGGTGATGATGTAAAATTATCTTTGTTCCATGGGAATGGTATTGAACATCACGAGCAATATTGGTTTCTTTAAAAAGTAGTATGGACTGTGAAGCAATTCTAAGATAAAGACAATAATAAGGGACAACTTGTGACAACTTTCTGAGGTCATGCATTAGATTGGTATATGAAGTTTGTACAAGTCCCAACTAGGAATCAACAAAAGAATCTAGCAGAAATCAGGACCAGGTTTACTAAGGAATTCTGGAAACCTAAATGTGAGTCATAGTACATTAATGAATAAAAGGAAATCAAACAACATATGAATGAGTCGGTATGAGATTTGGATCAATGATTCAAGACATTGAGGGCTAAGGTCATCTTTAGAATGAGCGATTTACAACACAAAGAATGGTTCATCACAACATCAGTACCACATATCTGAATGCCATTAATGCAACAAAATATTGTGACACAAACTAAGGCTTTGGAAATTGTGATGAAGCTAGAGGCTTCACCAGTGGGTGAAACATGGGTTGGAATGAATCAGATCCAATCACAATTGGCGAATCTGAGAATCCAGTTAGAAGATATCAAGAAGAGAAAATATATCCATGAAGAAGTAAGGTGTACTCGATGTCGCACATAAGGACATCATAAGGATCAATGTTCATAATTTCAGGATTACTCATAGGATGGTGCTCCCAATGCATTAATTCAAGGATTTTTTCCATGGTGTTGGATCTGTCAGACTAGAGGAAATTTACATGAGGAATATGTATATCTCCAAAAGGTAGTATCAAAAGCTACAAATTTTTTTTGTAATTTTTTTTTCGCTCCGTTGGTCATTAAGAGAAGGATTGTAGAGCATATAATTTTCTCCAAGAAAGGACAATGTATATGTAATTCATAAAAGGAGAAGAGAACTTACCGATGGAGAGGTCGCAACTATAGAAACCACCACAATTTTTGTGACAACAACCATAATCATTTCTTTGCCACATTTGCAGTACAATTAGATGCAGTATGCTCCACAAAAACTGTAGTATATTCAACCACAACCGAATCAGTTGCAACATTAGCAACAATTTAATCAAATGCAGTACCAGCCATAGGGAGGATTCCGAGGAAGCTGGAATAGAGGCTTCGATCGAGGAGGAGGTATGGAATGAGGTCGCGGACCTGTGCAATGCTATAATTGTGGAGTATTGGGACATTATCAACGTGATTGTAAAAATATTCAGTTGCAATGTAACTATTGTACTGTTGCAGATCATACTGTTGAAGATTGTCCACAACTAATTACAAAGTGGCAAGAAAATAATCTCACACCACCACAAAACCAAAATCAGAATGGGAACCAGAATACAAACCATCCTATGAATCCACCACAGAATCAGACTCAAGGTCAAATAGTATGGAAAAATTCTAAAGAACCTAGGACTCAACCTTAATATGTTGGATTCATTACTCAAGGAGGTGAAACGATGAGAGATGATGGTCCAATCCCACAGATTTGATTGACGGCTCAAAAGAAGGTGCGGTTCAATGTCTACACTAAGAAATACATGTTATTTGATGCAAGAGACATCATAAAAATGGATATAGGTAAGTTTCCTATATATGAAATGTCATCTAATTTTTATTCGACACTTATAGTTGGACCATCATGGAAGGCTGGAACATTGCAAAGTTTCTTTGAAAGTTGTTTATCATTAGCAAAAGATCCTGATGCACTAGATGAAAAAGCGATTCTGCTATACTGCATAAGAAGAAAACCAGGAGAGATATGTGAATGAATGTCTAGGTCTATGACTATGATGTGGAATTGGTCATATTATATCTAGGATCATATGTTAACATCTTGAATAAAAAAACACGGGAAAAGATGGGGAAACCATAGTTGGTTTTCTCTCCTGTACAACTAAGACTAGAAAATCATGCCAGAGTGTCACCAATTGTATGAGTACCACATGTACTGGTTGAAGTCGAAGGGATGAAGAATTATGCAGATTTCGATGATATTGAAATTGTCGATGAAGGTAGCTCATATCCCGCATTTCTAGGGATTGGAAGGGATAATGAAAATTTGGTGGTTATCAACTTCAAGAAGAGAGTGATGAATTTTGAAAATCGTGACATGCGGATCATTTCCCCATTGGATCCAAGTGAAGGAAGAATATATCTTGAACTAGTAAAAGATGAATTCATGGGAGGATGGGATCATGCATACAATATCTCTAAGGATTACATCCATCCCACCACAGAAGGGGATCTAGAATGGAAAAGTACTAGCTCTACATCATCGGATTCTCACGATGCACTAGAGAATTGGGAGAATCAACTACATCAGGTGTCGATCCGAAAGTGTGGATGATTTACTCAGTTACTTTGCTGGGTCTCAACATAGGTTATTGAGATACCAACACACAAAGGGATACCCAATCTCACTGAATTTATTGAGGAGTTTGAAGACAAGGTATCAGAACCTCAACAACTGTTGGCATTGAAGGAAGCATTGAAGGACACTCAAGCAAGATGGTGGTCGACACATAAAATCTCGATCGACATTTGGACAGTATTTTGTAGAGTGATGGAGGTTCAATTTGGGGAAGCATAACAATATCTAGGAGAAAAATACTATGGAATAAATGATTGCAAGGATCACCTGGTCACATGTTAGACCACATGGGTATCAAAACTGAAGGATGAATGCATACATTCTTTTTTCCATACACTGGATGAGATGCCATGACAATGGTATGCCTCAATAGAAATCCAGAGGTAGATCACAACATGTGAAGACCTAACTTTTCGTTTTAGTCATACATTCATATTTGTGAGTGGTGATCCAGTCATACATAAAACACTTAAGCACATACATTACATCATCTTGGAAATTGTTCCAGTGGAATTCCCCAAAAAATTGCATGATACACCAGTAACACAGTTGATGATGAAATTTTACAATGTTATGGGAAAACCTGATGATGGGGATGATCCAAGGAATATTAATATCAAATAGTCATAGGGAAATCGGGATATCATAGCACTAGAGATACCAACTGACAAATTCCACCAACCTCTCAAGATATAGAAGGTTAATATTGGGATGACAAAGGACCCGAAGTTCACCAATGTAGGAGAATACTAGGATGAATCTACTATGGAAAATATCACTGGCTTGTTGCACAACTTATAGGATCTATTCCCATCAAAAAAATTTGAGATGAAAGGGATTTTAGGGGACTTAGGAAAAATGAAAATCCTTCTAAATCTCGATGCAAATCTAGTAAATCAACGTTCGTATTGCTTGAATCCATAATAAAAGGAGCACAGGAAGGTTGAACTCAACATGATGTTGGATGATGGAATCATCGAACCAGTGGAAGAATTAGAATGGATCAGTCTGATGGTTGTTCAAGATAAGAATACAGGGGAAATCTGGGTCTGTGTCGACCTTTGAAAGCTAAATGACACATGTCTCCAGGATCCGGTCCCAGCTCCATTTATTGACAAGGTACTAGAAGGTGTCTGTGGCCAATAGGTCTACTCATTAACATGTGTATTTTCAAGTTATCATCAGATAAATATTTCGAAGGAAGATAGACATAAGATGACATTTGTGACCGAATGGGGATGTTTTTAGTACACAGTGATGTCATTTGGCCTCAAGAACGCACCTGCCATATTCTCAAGGATAGTAGTCATTGCATTTAAATATTTCATTCAAAAATTCTTGGAAATGTATATGGATTATTGGACCATCTATGGGTTGGTGAAACACCACATCGCAACTCTATGAATAATGTCGGAAAGATGTCGACAACATCATATTGCACTAAATCCGCGGAAGTGTATATTTTGTGCGTCATTTGGAATTTTTTAGGGCACATTGTCTGTAGGGAAGGAATGTTTGTGGATAATTCTAAGATCACAATAAATGTTAATTTACCCCCACCAATGACTGTGAAACAAATCATAGCAATGTTGGTCCATGCAGGACACTATTGAAAGTTCATAACGGGATATGCAGTGATTACAACACCAATGGAGAAGTTGTTGAAGAAGGATGCAAAGTTCAAATGAATCCCTGAGTGTCAAGAGAGTCTCAAAACCCTAAAAAATAAGATGTTCAGAACACCTATATTGGTCTTTCCAGACTTGACGAAGGAATTTCACATCCACGTCGAGGCATCATTAGTTGCGTTAGGTGTAAAATTGGTGTATCTAGGTGAAGGAGTGATTAAGCACCCAATTTATTTCACAAGACAAAATATTTCATTTGTAAAAAGGAACTACACAATGAGAGAGAAAGAAGGATTAGCGATGGTGTACGCGCTGCAAAAGTTTCACCACTATATGTTGGGAAGGCACTTCAATATTTTCACTTCTCATTTTGCATTAAAATACCTGGTCAACAAGCCTGTGTTGGGAGGGAATATGTTTCGATGGTTTCTACTCTTCCAAGAGTTTGATTTCGAGATCATTGTGAATTCAGGTCAATTGAATGCCAGACCTGATCATTTTTTAAGGATTGAGACATAAAAAGAACCAACAAGCATGGAGGATAAATTACCTAATGTGCAGTCGTTTAAAGTTGGAATGGTTGATGATAATTATGAGAAAATTATTCAGTTCTTATCGACAGGGAAAGATCTAGACTATTTCACCACTATTTAGAAGAATCAATTGGTCATTCGAGTTGCATAATTTTCAACTAATTGTTAGGAAACTCTACAATATGGGGCATGATGAGATTCTACGTCGATATGTTATACCACGTGAGTAAGAAAGGATATTGGTTGAAGCACATGATGGAGTCATAGGAGGACACTATGGAGGTCTTGAAACCGCTAGAAAAATACTCCAATATGGTCTCTGGTGTCCAACCCTACACAATGATGCCGTGGATTATGCGAAAAGTTGCAATGTTTTTCAACAACCCATTTATCAAATCCATGTAGTGTTACTTGAGGTACCAATGGAATTTCATCCCATCGCAATGAATTTCACATTTTCTGGTAGACAACATAGTTGTGATAATAATCCCAGGCGTCTGCATGCATGGGGGCCCCCACAATCCTGCTTGCAAAATATTTTGCACTGTATATTTTCTAGTGTAATGGCCTCTTATGAAACCTACATGTGCTTCATTCAATATCATTAGTCACTCATGTTCCAAAATGTAGCGACAAAGAATTGCATAGGGACCTATCTTATACAACTATCTAGCGATCAACTAGAAGTATACAACTCACAAAACCAATTGTTTCTTCTGCGTAATGGTGAAGTCAGCTGGTGCATAACCCGTACTTAGAAATTGTATGATATCTCTATATTGATCATTAAACATGGTTATCGCAAACAATTGTGCATCACAGATATTATCATCCAGGTTACCAGGATCTTCACCACTTTCGATCCTTGAGAGATGTTCTAGTCCCAAGTTTGATTGACCACATTTAACAATTACTTCTGTTAGTGCCAGAAATTGTTCTCAGACTACTAAAGAACAAGCCAACACAATATCATAAAATAAAACTAAGTAAAATAGGTTTTTAGGGTTTTGGTTTTAAAATTTGTTAACAATTTTAGAATATTCAACCCATAGTTTACCCATTTAGACATTAATTTAATTATTTTTGTCTTATTAGCCTAGTTCATGTGTCCCACCTTGTGCAAGTTGTCTTTTACCTATACAAAGTGGTCAAACTTGCCTCATTTGACTCATGTAGTGCATGGGAAATCCCAAGGAATCAAATATGCTTTATTCCTGGCCTCCTAGGTGCCCTTCTCCTTTTTCTGCTTTATTCCCTGCTTTTTCAGTGATTTAAGGCAAATAGAAAAGCTAGACTAGGTGAGGTGAACTAGTTTTTTGTCCTCTTCATCCTCCACTCTTTTCTCCATGAAAAATCATGTATGAGCTGCCATTCCACCACTCTTTATCTTGCCTAAGCCATTTTGCTAATTCGTGAGCTCCATGACAAATTTGGGATCAGCTTTTTACACCTATGGGGGATTTGCTTATTTTTAGTAAGACTGCTTTATGCTAGATTCGAATTGCTCCTCATGCATTCGAATCCCTGATGTATGTTATTTATTCAGCAACCTATGTTATTATAGGGTTGGCTATTGTACACTGATTTAATACAGTTTAGTGTTCAGCTCCAATTTTTAGTCTCTTTGTGAATGATTTTGCATGATCAATTGTTAATTGTTGTGAGTAAAATTAATCTATCACCTGGTTCAATTTCCACATGGTATCAGAGCCATTGTATATTGTTTCTCTCCTTCAAAAATTGTTTTGTAGGTTTGACATCAGTGACTGGGAGCCTTCTACTAACAGCTGGGACAGATTTTCTAAGATATGGATCAATCACAGAAAACTATCTTGACTCCCTTCAATTTCTTTGAATGGAAAGCAGAGATGGAGATACTATTGAGAGAGAAAGGCCTCTACAGGGTGACTATGGAAACAGAAGCAGATCCCAATGCAGTTGTAGAGAAGATAAAATGGCACAACAGGAGGGATGAGGCTTATGGCCTCCTGTGTCTGAGTATTTCCAAAGACCTCCTTTTCCATCTCAATGGATTGACATCACTGAATGAAGTATGGGAGAATCTTGCTGATATTTTTGGAAAGACAGATGAGATGAGGGGACATCAAATCGAAAATGAGCTGATTTCTTTGAGTCCAATGAGCTTTGAATCCCTGCAGCTATATTTATCCAAGTTCAAAGCACTAGTTTTGCAGCTGAAACAGTGTGGTATCGAAAAGAAATATGATTAGATCATACTAGCCATCCTCTCAAAGCTGGGCCCTGATTATTCAATGTTTTTTTTGACCTTCTATGCCAAAAAACTGACAGCTTGAACCTGGAAGATGCCTAGCCTTGCAGATTTCATGGAATCTCTCACACAAGAACAGGACAAGCTGGTGATGATGGGCACCATCAAACCATCCAAAGATCAAGCTTTGATTGCTGGAGATTCGAGGGTGGATTCAAAAAGAAAAAAGAAAGCTAAAAAGCCACCTGAGCAAAAGAGAGACAAGAAACAGTCTCCGGAGGATCCACAAGGTCCCAAGAAGAACTACCAGAATAAGAAAAACAAAGGTGAAATGAACAAGTGTGCATACTACAATAAGGGCAATCACTCTGAAAGCTCTTGTATGAAAAAGCAGATAGACATGCTGACCCAACTCCTGGAGAAGAATGGCATCTCCCTTCCAGAAACCTCAAAGAGGAGAGAAGGAGGATCAAATTCAGATGACAGAGAGAGAGTTCATGCTCTAGTTGCTGGCACATCAAGCTCACCCACTTTTATCATTGATTATGGAGCTTCAAGACACATGGTTTTGACTAAGGAGGCATTCTCCTCACTGGACAAGTCGAAAGGACCATCTATAGTACTGGGAGATGACTCTCTCACTGGAAGTTTAGGCAAAGGAAGTATAGATATTGATCATGGTCAGTTCAGCAATGTGCTATATGTGCCTGGTCTTGCCTCCAACCTCCTATCAGTGTACCAGATGACCCACACTGGGTCTCCTAAGAAGGTCATGTTCTCCCCCGATGAAGTTGAGATCACAGAGATCTCAACTGGTAGAGTCATTGCAAAAGGAGTTGCAAATTATGCTCAAAAGGTATACATGTTCTCACACTTCCTACCTTACTCAAACCCCTCTGGTATTCTGATTCATGCTAATGAAGCAAGCAAGATTTGCCATGAAATATTTGGCCACCTAAAATAAAAATATCTTTCTAATCTTAATGAAAAAGAGATGGTCATAGGGTTTCCCAAGATAAAATTTTCCAAAGGAGTCTGCCAAGGTTGTATCCTAGGAAAACACCCAGAGCACAAATTTGAGAGAGCTAGTCATGAGAGAACCTCTGAACCCCTCAAGCTGATCCACAGTGATGTTGCTAGCCCATTCCCTCATATGTCCATGAGTCAGGCCAGATTTTTGCCTATTCAAAGTCTTTAAGGCTTTGGTTGAAAACCAGTCTGGAAGGAAACTCAAGGCCCTCAGATCTGACAATGGTGGTGATTATGTCAAGTCTAAGTTTATTAATTATTGTGCAGATGTAGGTATTCAGATGCATCATTATATCCCTTACACACCACAGCAAAATGGTGTTGCTGAGAGGAAGAATAGATCACTGAAGGAGATGGCAACATGCATGATGGAGGCCAAAACTTTGCCACCAAAGTACTGGGCCGAAGATATCAACTGCATCCTATATTCAGAATAGGGTGCCTCACAAATATTTTGATGGCATGACTCCCTTCGAATCATGGAGTGGGCACAAGCCAGATGTGACCCATTTCAGGATTTTTGGCTCAAAGGCTTGGGTTAGAATTCCAACAGAGAAGAGGAAGGCTTTGCAGCCCCAAAGCCAAGAGTGTCTTTTTGTTGGATACTCTGAAGATTCAAAAGGGTACAAGTTGATAAATTTGAGCACAAATAAATCCTTCATCGAAAGGTGTGTTCAGTTTGACGAAGAACCCCTTGCAGCAGTGGAAGTTGGTGAAGCCTCTTCACCACCTAAACCTCAAGAAGTAAGTAAAGAGTTTGTTGAACGTGCTGATTCTGATTTGTATGATGGATATGAGTTTATTGCATACCCTAACAGCCCTACAAGGCCAAAATGGGCAGTCAATACACTACATGCAGCAGGAGAGCTAGCTGGGGATCCCAATGACCCAAGGAGGACTAGATCTCAATTTGAGAGTGGTCTGTGCATGAAGGATCCTATGTTTGCTGAAAAATGCTATTTGATGGTGGAGTATGATCCTAAAACATATGAAGAAGCAGCAAGAGATCCAATATGGAAAACATCCATGAAGGAGGAGTTCAGCTCACTCCAGAAGAGCAACACATGGGAGCTAGTGGATCTTCCCCCAGGGAGAAAACTAGTACAGTGTAAGTGGGTCTATAAGACCAAATTTGCTGCTGATGGTTCACCACTTAAGTACAATTCCAGATTGGTAGCCAAGGGATACTCACAGGTTCATGGCATAGATTACAATGAGACTTTTTCCCCAGTGGCAAAGATGGATTCCATCAGGCTAGCCTTAGCCATT